>OMLB01018280.1:0-18081 GCA_900302555.1 Myripristis jacobus | reverse complement strand
AAGTGCCTGTGGAGAAGAATGCTGAGCTCTGCAATTTCATATGCAGCGAGCAAAAAAAAAAAAAAAAGAAGAATGGAGGACAGAGGGAGGGGGAGGCTGTAGGAGAAAAGAGGAGTGAGAATAGGGAAGAGCCTTAGGAAGCAAATCAATGGACTGCGGTAGGACAAACACAAACTGCACGGGAACAAAGAGGGGGGCGATTGGTGGAGCGTTGGAGGGGCGAGGGCAGATTTGAAGCACAGTCCAGCGACCACAGGGAGACTCGTGCATAACGGTGAGGTGTGACTGCAAGTCAAATACAAAGGAGATTTCCCCGCGCTCACTGCAGAGTTGCTAGGTGGCTGTGCTGCAGTGTGGAGTCTAATTGCCAGGCAAGAAGGGGGATGGGAATGGAGGTGGAGGCAGAGGAAGAGGCGGGGGTCGGATGGTTGCAGTGATGCTGAAGTACAGTCTTCCAGCCAGCCAGGGATACAGAGGGAAATGGGCAGGCAGCCGCAGTGTACACAGCAGCTAATGCCTTTTCCTCATGAATTATTGAAGGTGCCCCAAAGGGAAGGTATGGGTAGTGGGCGGGCCAACAGCGACAGACTACTGAGCTCACTATAAGCCCTCTGTTCAGACAGTCTTACTGCTACCTAAAGCTTATGATAATTACTAACATCTGAAGTTCAATTGTCAAATTGTAAATTACAGCCTCGGTGTTCGAAGTGCACAAATTTATACGAAAGCACTGAATGAAACAATAAACATACAGATTTTACTCCAGTTTCACATTGCCTCTTGTCTCAAAAGGCTTTACCATACCGGAGAAAATGGATGTGTGTGTTTGACTTTGTGGTGTCAGATTCCCCGCCCCTCTTTCCCTCCCTCACATCTGGTACCTCCATTGTCTCTCAGCTGCATTAAAGTACAATATGCCAGGAGATCAATAATACATCATACAATACCACTGACATATGCAGCAGCCACAAAGAGTACTCTGAAGTTAAAGGACGCCCATAAAGAAATGCCATTATATTGTTTGCACAGTCTACAACATGATTGTCTGGTGGGTGAATAGGCGAACAAAGAGATAACTGATAGTTCAGAAAACTATGTTTAGCATGTCAGGGAGCAGGTGAACAAATCAGAGAAATGTTTGAACTGGCTGAAGAGATACTCGAGCAACTAAACCAGACTGACAAGTTTTTAAAGCAATAATTAGGCATCAATATTCATCAGTAATGAGCTTGAGGAATGAGAAAGAGAATAGTCTCAATTAGACATTCTCACTCTGTTAATAGAAAACCAGTGATGGGTCAGGGGTGACCTGCTGCAGATACAAATAATAGCCAGAAGAATCAGGTTATGTCTGCCTTCTAGCTTCATAAGTGCAGAGAAGTTCAAATGACTTTCATTTGCAAAATAACTTTATTTCAGTTTAATCTATAGAACATAACATTGTTTGTACAGTAAAAAAGGAAAAAAGGAAATATTTGGTCACATAACATAGTAAAAGAGAGGTAAGGTGGATAACTCCATATCCTTGCATATATTAAACATCATCAACATAGTGAACATTTCCATTATTTTTTACGCATGTGCTCTTTCATCACTGTGGTCTCGGCTTTCTCCGGAAGGCTGTAGACTGTGATGGATATGTCAGTGGCTCTGAAAACCTGTTCCAGTATCTCAGCCACTTTCCTCCACTCAAGGCGATCAAGGCCACAACCAATCCTGTCAGATTTGAAAGAAACAGAGACAAAACACATTGTGAAATTAGATCAAAAGCACATTACATTATTGCATCATACAGAAATGGTAAATGACTTTCCCCGAGATGATGAGCAAATACTTATATTTTGTATATTTTCAGGTTGTCTCATGAGGCAGATATGACAAATCACCTTTTAATGACTTGAAATTATACAAACCGAGGCATTGATATCGCTGTTACTCCATTCATCAAGCAGTGTGACTTCATGTCCTCCAAGCTGTTACTAAGATTTTCGTAAGTGGGTTTTTGGCTGGCCCTTTTCTTTGTGATCTGCAAAAAAAGAAGGAAATTAGGGTAAAGACAGTAATAATAATAACAGCTTTTGAAACAATTTGCTTCAGCTGACAAAGGGTCTTGACAGTTGTAGCCACAAACACATGTAGACTGCATTTAATTACCAGATAGTAAACAAAGCGTCCTTTTGTTTTCAGTACAGCACACTGGCCTGTCATCTTCTCTGTTTGGATAGAGGAAAATATTTAGTGTTCAATACATTTCAGCCAAAAAGCTGCAATGCAAACCAAAACACAGGGAATCATGATTTTTAATAGGCTTCTTTTGAAAACATAAGCACTTGCTCTGTGCTGAACAAAACGATCCCCAAGGACTCAACCCAAAAAAAGACATCTTCACTCCTGATGAATGTTTTATGAAGGCCTGACTCACTCTGTTTTTTCAACTCCTCTACTCCGCCGAACTCCTTCTTGAATATCACGGCAATGCCTGCCCCCATGCGGCAGTCCTCACTGATACAGTGAGCCAGAGCCTCATCCTTAGGGCAGGAGAACAGATCACCGCTGACATACTTCAAGCTCCAGCTGTCATCTACGGACTGGCCAGAAGGGGGCAGCATTACACCATATGACAGAAAACCATTAGAAAACAGTTTGGTACTAGTAAACCAAACAAGGTAATAATAAACCAAAACTAACAATACGTGTGGAAAAACACAACATGTCAGTTAACTGAAATTAAAAAAAACAAAACACGAAAACTAATTGAAACGATACTGTGTAGTTATAAAACTAACTAAAATAAAATAACAACACACAGAAAATGTCTTTAGTTTTAGTCTTTGTCAATTTTGTCAAATTTATGAACAGAACCAGCGAGAGCAGGCATTGGTGCATGTGTTTAATGAGACTGAGACGCTTTCATGACTGCCTTCACAAAGTGCTGGGTTTGGATTATAATACCTATTCTGAACTTCTTAAAAACTAATAAAAGAAAACTACAACGAGCAAAGTCACTGTGGAAACTAAGTGAAACCAATTTGAAATGAAACAAACAAACAAACTATAAACTAAATAAAAGTAAATACTACTGAAAAATACGAAACTATAATAAACTGCAGGGTAGCAGGACACAGAGGGGACTTTTGGGTGTTGAAAGCACACAGGCTACCTCAGTCATCACTTCTGGAAAATAATAACAACAATAATAACAATAATAATAATCAGGGAACCTCAGTGCCAGTGTTTTAAAAATGTCCACTGAAGCAGCCTTTTATCCCGTGGACATTTTCTTTGTGGTGAGCCTGGGGATTTTTACAATACATGCTGCAGAGGACTTTGGATAAGGGCAGTGAATAACTAACACTGGGGCATGTTTAACTCAGACTGTGACTCTGTAGATATAATCAAAAAGCAGTTTTTAATTTCCTCGGGGTGAGATTTAGGTCTACGGTTGTTCGTTAAACGTCTTGGTGTGTTGTGTGAAAGGGATGCAGCGATGTTATTTACTTTTGCAAAGGACAGTCTGTTACTGAATTTTTATTAACAAACATGTCTGCCCACAGTAGGGACAGCTAACATTAGCTTCGTACATGAAGTGTGGGCAGCAGCTAACTTGTAGAGGACAGAGCCTCACATTCACTCACTCGTTCATTCATTCACTCACTCACTCATTCATTCATTCACCCATCCACCCCCTCCACTCTCTGTGAATACCCCCTGGTGTTATCTCTGCTCTGTCAGAAGTGACTAGCTTGTCAACCTCGGCTAACATGAGCGGAGCGCCCGTCGCGCACACCGTCCAACAACGCGGCTTTACGTGCGTCCAGCCGTCGCAGCAACACCATAATAACCACTAAATCATGCATGAACATAAAGTCCACCGGAACTTACAAGCTGTGAGGCTGTTTCGTGTGTCATGCTGGCCACATGCAACTCATTCCTCATCAAACTCCCCCTCCTCTTTCTTCACCTTCTTCTTCTTCTGCGGTATATTAGAGGATCGCAAGTTCACACGTGCATGCCGCCACCTACCGGAGTGTGCAGGATGCTCATGACTCCACCTGAGCGGTACTACATTATATTATATTTAGTGCCTTCAGTTATTCATCACCCCCCCAGAAAAGTGAAGCACCTTGTGTTATACTTTTGTATGAATTCTTCACTTCTTCTTTTTGTGCTCTATTCTTCTTTGTAATGTAAAGCACTCGTAAAACTTTACCATGAAAGATGCTTTATAAATCAGTTATTACTATTGTTAGGATTTGTATTATTAGCATTTCTGTTTACCATTGGAGGTAAAAAAAAAAAAAAAAGAAAGAAAGAAAGAAAGAAAGAAAGAAAGAAAGAAAGAAAGAAAAATCACACGCTATTCCCCATGCCTTATTTTCCATTCCTCCGGTTAATTTCAAATTCCATTCATGCCCAGTCTCTCAGATTGTCACTGCACATTATATTTTCTACATTTACAGTTCATGCTCTACATCTTGTTGAACATGGCAGTTGTCCACAATACAATATTATGTGTTGTATTAAGATATCACTGGGAGAAGTAGCCTATTTTTATAATCCATAATTCTGGGATTACAGAGGCTTCCCTCTTAGAATAGATCAGATTTCCATCTAACAAAAGGGCAACATTACATGAAACTGAAGAAGCTGTCATAAAAGGTCAACATGTGTATCATGTGACCCGTTGTGATGGATGTAGAGGCGGCCCACACGCCCTCCCTTTTCCCATTCCACCTTTTCCCCACTCAGGGCTCTTGAAATAAACATCAAAGACCACAAATGTTCAATAAATGTTATTTTATTCAAGGCTAACCAGACAAAATCTTACCAAATGGGATTGATGAGCATCCAAGTAAATCCATTCCACTTAGGCATGTCTAATTCGGTGGTGTTTACTCATAGGATTTTAATACATTTTATTTTGCAGCTTCTATGAAATATTGACCACAAACAGAGCTAAAAGGCCATAATAAAAGAACACCCAAACTACTGTGGCTCCAGCGCCTATTTGTACATACAGTACATTAGAGCCTTGAAACAAAACGATTGGATAGACTGTCTAGCCATATAATGACTATCACACATCTGAATCCGCATGCAGTACCAAAAATGATGACTGTATTTGTCGTATCCACTGAAAGGGGTACAAAATCAAAACAAGATGAGTCACATACAAAGCATGTGCATGTGACACAGCAACAGTCTATGGTCCAGCCTTAGAAATCACCACTGCGTCTTCGTTCGCTCATCCAATCCCCAGGGTTGACGTCCATCTGCAGCATCTTCATCACCCACTTATCCCTCCGTGCCCCGTCAATAAACTCATCCAGTGAGAGCTCGCCTAGGAAGTGAGGGACAAGTCATCAGCAAGTCATTCTCTGATGCCAGACATTTAGATTAGGCTTGTCAAAGAGCAAGATCTGCTTTTTATCCCCATTTGCTCCATTCTTGGATTTACTACCCTGATATGGTGTATACTAAAACACATGCCCATCCGCTTACATAGGTAGGCACTCACACACACACATGCATGAATACAGTTAGAGGTTTTACATAATCTAAGCACCATTTTAAACTGTCAGATTAGTGTTATCAACAACTCACCATCTCCATTTTCATCCACCAGCTCAAATATCCGGTCAACCACTTGGTCTGGAGTCAGCAGATTGCATTCTTCGTCCAGCTCTCCGTGGCAGGCTTTCTTCAATCGATAAATGGACTGGGAGGCAAACGAGGACATTTGATTAGATGTTGAGTTACTTACATTTCATTACTGTGTAGATAGTTGGTTTCTCATTTCAATATTTTTAAAGCAGGGTTCTAAAAGTGTCCAGACCAATAAGTCTGTTACTCTAAAGCTAATAAGTACCTCGACAATTTCCAGAAGCTCTGTTTTGTCGATGCATCCGCTTCCGTCTTTGTCATACATTTTGAATGTCCATTTGAGCTTGTGCTCCAATTTGCCCCTCAAGACCAAGTTCAGGGCTGCCACGTACTCCAGGAAATCAATTGTGTTGTCCTGCGGGCATGTAGAAAAACAATAAAACTATTATGAGGCTCATTTTAAAGCAGCTGATGAACACAATGTTTGTGCACTTGGTCAGTTTACCACAATGTCTGAACTGTAATACAGATGGAAGATAGTACTTAAACACAGTGTGGAACAATAAGTATGTCCCTATATTATGACCATTAGGTCGATACTTCTAATCCAGTACTTCAGTGCTTTTGTAGCAAGTTCAGTACAGTGTCAAAGCTAAAAATAAGCAAATTACTATGAGTAAGGGTACACTTCCATAGATCTAGAACTTTCTACTTACTCCGTTCTTGTCAAAGGCTCGAAACATGTTTTCTATGTAATCTGCAGCCTCCTTGTTATCAGTGACTCCGAAAAAGCTCTTGAACTCATGCATGAAGAGGGTTCCACTCGGGCACTCCACAACAAATTTTTTGTACCACTCCTGTAGCTCGGCCACATCAATTTCCTTGTCCGGATCACTCTCCTCGCTTAGACGCTGACCCATTGTGGAAATATTTCCGCCACGAGTGTTTAGTATAGGCTGAAGCTGACGCTTACATCACATGAAACCATAACACCCTGCTTCTCTCTCTTTTTTCTTTGTTTTCAAAGTTGCCCTCTACACTAGACAATCCTTTTCATGCAATACTTCTCTGGTATGCAATTTTGTCTTGTGCAAATTGTGCAAATTAGAATCCAGTCCTCCAAAACTGACAACAACGTTCATACAAGGTGAATTGATATTACATTCTCTCGCATGCCAACTCCCTTCTGAAAGTGAGGATAAGACAAAGGTTGTTATGGATCACATGATTTAGGGATTAGGCACCGAGGCATGTCTGAATCAATTAGTTCAGAGAGATGATGAGAAGATTTTCCTGTGCCCATTCCTCCTAACAAACAAACTTGAAAGCGGTTAAAATTCTCCAGCGCACATCTGTGTTTGCTTTGTAGAAATATCACCTTTAGCAGTTTCAGTTTTTAGCAGCAGCGTGATGGACTTCTAATTTGTTAACTCTGTAATTACTACCAGGTATGAAGATGTGATTGCATAATAAGCTGACACTGTTGCCTTTGTGTGAAAGTAAACCATGACAAACCAAATAAAAAATGTATATTAGGGCAAAAGTGAAATGTGCACCAGTGATCTATGTATTGTTGTTGAAAAACAAACACAAATTTGAGGATTTCAGGTACAATCTTTTCTGACGGAAGTGGTCAAGCATGCTGTTAGTTACAATGACATCAAACTGTGCTAATTCATATTTCAGGTAATATACCACACATGCTATTAACCTGGTGAAATATGATGTTTTGCTAGAACACGATATAATACAAATATAAAAATGCCAACAGGGTTAGTCGAGCAGTCCTCCCCAGCACAGGAAGCTCCTTCTAGTCTGATGAATCATACAGGCAATTAGTAATCCCAAAAAGGTTTTAGCCTGAGGTGACATATTAATTACATCACTGCCTCTGCTAACCTTTACATGCATATGTGCGTTCTCCAGCCATGTTGAAGCACACTGGTAGATGCAATTACTAAAGGAATATTAAAATACATCTTTTGAATGCAATGGACAATGTTGTAAGCTATACATTGCAGTGGTTTTACTTCACACATTTTCATTTTTACTTCACCACATTTTCATTTTTATTTCGCCACAATTTCATTTGAGGAAAAAAGAAAGAAATTGAGTGTCTTGAGTGGTGATGGTGCAAATGTTGGCCGATGAAACTTGGCCTGGCCCAATACCTTCCTGGCCTGAGTTATCTGCTGACAACAGGGACATGGGTAATTAATCTTAGCCTAGAAGTGTCAAGGCTGTCTTATGACTCATGGCATGTTATCCTGACACAATTATAATGGCTCACACGCTTTGTTCCTGTAGATGGGATGCTGTAACTGGACCTGTAGGTGTCCCGCCTACACAGAAAGGATCTGACTCTAACTAGAAACTTCTCTAGTTTCTCCACTGTTGTCTCAGTTAGGGCTCAGCAATATATTGATAATGTATCATGATGTGGAACAAGGCATCATCTGGGATTTTGGATATCAGAGCACTGTCATATGGCACAAGTGTTATCTTTTCCTGGTTTTAAAGGCTTACATCAAAAAGATTGCAGTTTTCTGAACTTGCTAGACTCTTCTAGCTGTAATTATTTGCTTCTAACTGCTCTCATATCAACACTGCCAATAACTGTTACAAATCTTATTTGTAAATATCTAATGAAAACACCACCAATCATCCCACCAGTATCATCAGAACATTGAGAGGAATTCAGAGATATTTGATTTTGTCCATATCACCGCTCTAGTCTCAGTAAAATAAAAATACAAAGCTCCTGTGCACAGTTGCTGAATGTTACACATTCTGCATTTAACAATAACTTTGAGCTTTCTTAATATAGATTAAACATGCCACACTGTAAAATGTTAGCATTTATTGCTTTTCATGAATACTGTGATGCAAGCTCAAGCATTCAATTTCCAGCGATTATCTGTTTTACAAAGGCAGAGGACATGTATTACAATTCTACAAAAACTACTTTACAGATATGTACTGTAAAAATCCTAGCTATCAAAAGGGAGAGTTGTGCAACTAAGGTATGGCATACAGACATGAGAAAAGTACCATGTGTTCTTTCGACTTTGATGAACTGATATACTGAAAACAAAGGTTCAATCGCTCTCTCTCTCGGTTACATTTAGGTGCCACTGCTTCTCACTCTGACAAAACCTAAGCAGCTCTAGCGGTATATGAAACTGAACTTCAGTACCCCAAATCATTTACTACTGGCAACATTCTGTCTTGTTTAACTGGTTTCATACAGAGACAAAGTCCAACTGTGACACAATTTGCACATATTGCCAGGGCTCAACTCTAACAAGTGCAAGATAATGCTATTTTTTTATTATTATTATTATTATTATTGTTTGTGCTTCATAGAAAAAGCAAAGAAAAAAAATCTATGAAGTGTTGCTTTGCATTCTTGATGGCAGGTGTCTTCAGGTCACCGCCTCATTCACCAGGGTTGTAGAGAGACACATTCATCAGAGAGATGGTCAAAATAAAAATGCTTAGGCCAAAACACAACACAAGCGGTCCAATTCATCTTTCTGGAAATGCATGCCAAATAACAGAGAATTCCTGGGTGTCAAATTACTGAATACATCAGTTATCAAGGTTAAATGACCACACTCAAATATATATATATATGTATATATATATATTTATATATAGATATATATAAAAAATCAGTTGAAAAGATTAGAAAACACATCAAGAAAAGTTCAAGATATTTTAGTAAACAGTGGAAAAATGAGTCTTCATATTCTTGTTTAAATCAAATTTCTTCCAGTTTAAAGACCAAGTGATGTGTGGCCTTAAGCAGTTGGAACTGAGAGGAACAAAAAGGTTCTTCTTTGAGGAACTTCAAGTCCCACATCTCTCCTGCTCCTGGAGTCTAGAGGTCCACAGTGCTACAGAAATACCCTTGGCATGGTATCATACAGTGTAGAAAAACAGTCAGTTGGCTGGCGGAGCCTCAAGTTACTCGTGTCCCCCAGACTCACTTGCAGTCTCTGTGCTTTCTGAGTTCTCAGCAGTGCCCTCTGTTGACAAGTCAGCTGTATGACTAGGAGAGGCGACAGGCTTGTTGCTGTGCGTGCCCTCCTCGTCACTGCTGTTGCTGTTGCTGCTGCTGACTCGGCTGCTGCTGTCTTCATTGTCCTGCACCTCTGAGCTCGTACTCTTCTCTGGCAGAGCGGGAGGCTCTGTTTGGTCCATAGTGCTGTCACTCTTTACACTGAGGGCCGCCGTTCTCTCTGATGTCTCTTCTTCCCGCTCAGAAGTCTCTGCCTGTGTGCTGCTGGGCTCTGAGGGGCAGAGTGGACAAACTTTCACTGTTACATTCGGGCTAAGAAAGAATCTAAATATGTTAACGAATTAGCCCTGGGCTACTTTACTTCAAACAATTAGAGTGAATGCAACAATGCCGATTTTGAAAACTCCATCTCATAACACAAAACTGCAGCAGTAGCAAAGTGTGCTGTAAGAAAGGGAACTGCTGCACAAAATAGTTAATTCATGCAGTGACTTAGCCATCACAGAAGTACCCCTTATGTGGTGTCATACACTGCAGCAAAATGGTCAATTGGCTGGCTGGCCCTCGAGTTTGTTATTTTCCTTTTCACTGAGCTACTCTGGGCTATGTGGATGTAAAGTTACCAACCTCCAGTTGGTGGATGCTTGTTTGATCTCTATCATACCACCTGGTGTACGACTGCACACTGTATTTCCTTTATGTAGGGCTCTTGGGCCTATGTGCCACCTAAACAGTGCATACCATAATTCTCCTTAACACTGTGCATGGCAAAAAGTGTTACAAGCAAGCAAACACATAAAGCCCAGATTCTATGCAGACGTTCCCGAGCAACTAATAATGTGGTATGTTAACACCTACCATGATCCCCTGAAGTGGTGGGTGTGTCAAAAGAGGAGCCATTTTTGTTGTCTTCACAAGCAATATTTGAAGACTCTGGGGTCACCGGCAAGCTTTCTGACTCTCTGGAACACGATGACTCCTCATTTTCCTTCTCATCCTCTTCCTTTTCACCAAACTTGAGCCTCTTGACGTCGTGTTTGTCAGCCTCAGCATCTTCATCTTCATCTTCCTCGTGATGTTTGTTCTTTATCCCACTGCTTGGTGTACTTTCACCTTCTGATGATGATGAATCACTGCAGAAACAAAAGGACAAGACACAGAGCAATGAGGGCATCGGCTCATCTGATCATGTGCCTGCTCCAGATCACACACACTTCACATTGTGAGATACATCTGGCTACCCGCTACATTGAGAAGGGTCTATCTGCAGACACACACCATAAATCCTCCTCCTAACTTTCCATTTTTCCGCCTCACTGGTATGGAAATGTTTTACACTAGCATGTGTGTGTCGCATGATACACTCTGTGGGAAAATGGTCCTGTGCAGATAGACCTGCGTAATGACATCAGTAGCAAGTAAAAGAGACAGACTCATCCAAAATTAAGACATAACAATTAGCCTCAAGCTTGAGTTTGTTGGTAGTGACAGCATGAGTGACACAATTCAGCTGTGTCTCAGCAAGCTGAAGATATTTTGTGCTGGTGATTTCTAATCACTGTGGTCTACAAGCCAGGGAATAATGGTTAATGCAGCAACAGCCACTACTGCACAAGATTAGGGAAAAATACATGCCTTTAAAGATGATTTCACAAAGCAAAAACCTAAAATATTTGGTTAGTTTGCAAGCCTAGAGGCTACCATGACCCCTGGCTATCAAAAACAATTGTCAAACATCTGTCGATACTGTCTTTGGTCATTCCCAACTCCAACTCTTCCAACTATCTGGGCAGCATGTGCCCAACTTCAAGCACTTGTGGATTTCTCCTCTATTGATGCCACCAAAGGAGACATGATGAGTACTGGATACTTCTCAGATGCCATTTTCTCAGAAACCAGAGGAGTTATGAGTTAGATATGACTCTTCCAAGAGCTGGTCTGGAGTATAGCAAAAACATCCTCTCCTCTAGTAAACGCCTTAAATGATGTCCTCCAAATATTGTATAATGGCGGCTATTGCCTCGTCAACCATTATTCCACAACTCACACCACACTGTTTACACTTCTCTGCTTGCTGAGTCACAGCCGAATTGAGTCACTGATGCAGTCTCTGGCACCAAACTCAAGGGTGAAGCTGATTGGCCCATCGTACATGCTTCCCACGGACAGACATGCTCAGGCACAAGCCGCATCCACTAGTCTTCTTGGGCCTTCATGCATCCCACGCAACTTTCTCTTCCTTCCTTCCAAAGTAAACACTCCTTGATAGAAGTGCTCTTCTTCATTCCTACCATCCCGCCTACATCCATCCCACCTTTCTACTCGGCAAATCATCGCAGGAGGGGCAGTGCATTATCCAATTCGCTGTCAGCGTTGTTTCTGTTTTCAGCTGGTACACGACAATGCTCGTGTCCTTCACATCCATAGCCGAAGCATCAACCAACACTAAATGTTACCAGTGTTGTAGCAGTGCACTAGGTCATTAGCCTGACGCATTTTGCAATGTGAAAACCTGCAAGATTTAGCTGGCTCATATACTGAATGGCCAACATGTATTCCTTTGAAAGATGAGGACCATGAGAGGATCTGCTGGCGATGAAAAAGTCCAGGTCTGCTCTCATTTATTCTACTGATTCTCTCAATAAAATGAAAATACTACTGGAGAAGACTGCCCAGACTCCTAAAAAAACAGAGACATTTGATCCAGTCACTGTTGTGGAACATGTGTACACCACTATATACTTCTTATAAGTACCTGATATTAAGGATGGGACAATATATTATCACAAATTGTGTTGTAAAACACTCACTAAAAGTTGACAGTGGTGAATCTCCATTATCAGGATAGTCGTAAATTAGGATAATCATGAATATCCTCACAAATAATTCTAAAAAAGCTGTCTTGCTTATATATGCAATCAATTTTTTTTGTTTCTTAACCAAATGTATTGTAAATTAAAAGTAAATTCCAGTATGTTTTAATGCCATTTAAGACTTTTAAGCATATTTTGATAATTATTGAGATAATATCGTAAATCGCAGCATTTTGGTCAAGATAATCATTAACATGAAACTTTCATATCATTCCATGCCTACCTGATATGATGTTCCCCAACCTCCGCTGTGTTTGACTCTGGCTCTTTGCTGATTGCACAGTCAGGGAGGCCATTAGTAGAGAGTGAAGAAGTCAAAGATAGCTTTGGTCTATTGAAAGGTTTTGGTGTTCCTGGTCCATTCACATTTCTACAAGTAGTAAAAGAAGAAGTAAAGAACAGTTGCTTATGCACATTATATCACAAAGTGGGCAACATTACCAAGACAAACCAAAATGCAAGGTAACAGCACTAGTTACTCCCAGGCAGCTTTTGGCACTTAATGAAACACTGAACTCAATTTGACTTTCCAGTCACTAGTTTCTGAGGTAGTTTTAGATTTGTGGAAGTTGACCTCTGACAGTTATGTAGCTCCCACCTGTCTGAATATGCAGATGAGTTGCCAGGGAACATCACTCCATTCATTCTGTTCACACTGGTAGCGCCATTCTTCCTTCAAAAGAAGCAGAAAGGCACAAATATAACCATCTGTTAACTGCACATTTGTAAGTGTAGCTCTGCATGAGCTAGATCAAGGGAGCAGTCAATGTGTATGTGAAGCAATTCAATAAAAACACTGAGGTCATCATATTAAGGACAGCACCAGCTCAACAGCTGCTGTACTTACTCTGATGTTGGGTAGACACAGCTGACCACCATGACATTCTAAAACACAAACAACAATCCATATTAGTCATAAATTCTAGTTGAAGTCAATCAAATTACAAACAATATTATTCCCAAATGTTTTCTATAGGACAAAAAGTTTTGCTATTTGCTTTCAGCTGTATATATCCCCAATATCTATTTGATGTTATGATAACAAAAAAAAAAAAAAAATCAGTACAGACTAGTGCTTACCTTCTCCACACCTCGGAGGAACTTGTCTGTCCCAGTATAGTTTCTCCTGGGATCCGTAAGCAGTTCACACAGCCGCTGGATAGTGAATGGGATGCTGGAAATGTTACCAAGAGATGTATTTACCCCAAGTTAAACTACTGAATAACTAGTTATAAACTGACCAAAATAGCATCACATATGCCTTGTCTCCACTGGCCAAGGTTTAGCCAAACAACAGCCTGTGTGGCTCAGAGCCAGCATCACCGCTGTCTTTAACACCCTTGCCAAATCTGGCAGCATCGCAGCTGAACAAGCGAAAATGTATCAAGCCGGCCAGACCTGGTCAGAGTTAGCCACAAGCTATAGCATACAAGCTGTTACTCTCAATACAAAGCTCCATACATGTTAAGGTCTTTGCAACAAGAAACTCTGAAAAAATAACAATGAAAAGTTGTTTCTAATTTGTTTTAATGTTCTCTCTTTCAATTGCTTCAACTAACTGTTGATTGTAGGTGCGTGAGGTATACTTTCCATTTTTTCTGCAATGGGATTAATCCCACAACCGACTGTGTGTTATGCTTAACTGATAAATAAATAAATAAATGTGTCCCATCTCAAATGCAGTTGACCATACATTTTGATTTGGCTCACATGTGACTCTGAGTTGTCATGTCATTCTGGAGTCCAAAAGCGGTTGTTTATGGGCTGTGGGTTGTTTATTTCCAGCATACTAGCACTTTTCTCAAAAACAAGCACCTGACCTATATAGCTTACAATGGCTAAAAAAAATCTCAATATTTATATTGAGGGCACATAGTTTCAAATGAAGTGGGAGTCTTCGTTAGTGGGTGTATGGAAAAGCCTGCATGTCTCATCTGTCATAAGAAAACCCCAGCACTGATTATATGTTTGAGCTGAGAAATTGCTGAGGATTAAAGGTGGCAATGTAACTAGCCTACATTTTTTGGAGAGCCAAGTACAACGGAGTAACTTGGTTCATTTTCTGGCAAGTCTGGCACGGGCAAATACATTTACAGGCATTACTGAGAGTGGAATATTTGCAAAAATTGAGGCTATTCAAAGCAGAATTTAGTGTTTTTGTTGTTGTTTTTTTTTAAATACAAACTAATTTACAGCTAATATGGACAGACTATCAGAATACTGGCAGAAGGGAATTAATCAGAGTGTACTAGGGGCAAAATTTGATTTTCTTGGGGTTAGAGACTTTGCCTCTTAAATATCCAACACAATGGGACATCTCTCAATTCAGGCTGCAAAAGGGACAAGCATGTTAATGTTACTTTAATTTCTCAAATATGCCACTACAAACCTTTTATGGAGATGTAGCTATGTCTTTCACATAGAAAATAAATGATAAAGTTCAATAACATTCATGGGAATTGCTGTCTATGTGTGTTCAATGTAGTTATTTTTAATGGGCTCGCAAACCAAAACCTGGTGTATCACAAATCACGTAACCGTGATTATAATCATTTTTGACTCAACAAGGACTATTATTAAGCCAGATCAGTACCCATACTAATTGAAGTCCAGTTTGCTGCCTTTTATATTTAACTTACACCTATGCATCAGTCTTTATTTGGATGTTTTGTTTTCATTCACTTGGCATGTGAGAAGAATAACTGCCAGATACTGCTGAAAAACTGAGTTGCAGAACATTCATTTTTGTAGATGAGTGCAACATTGGCAATTTGCATCATGTAACTATATAACTAACAAGAGACTATGTGTGGCTCTGGGAAGGATTTACTGTGGGTGAAGTCCCTCCACTCTAAAAACATTGGACCTCTGTTCATTTAGCAGCATTACTCACCCGTTGTACCCATCCACTATTTTCAAGATCCTTTTCTTCATCTCCTCAAAAGGAACGTACTCCACATTAGGATTATGTGGTCCTCTCTGTT
The DNA here is from genome assembly GCA_900302555.1 of Myripristis jacobus. Taxonomy (NCBI): domain Eukaryota; kingdom Metazoa; phylum Chordata; class Actinopteri; order Holocentriformes; family Holocentridae; genus Myripristis; species Myripristis jacobus. The sequence continues at coordinate 2,596 of OMLB01018280.1, read as the reverse complement.
CTGGTGATGAGGCATGGAAATCATCCATAACACTTTCCATCTTAAACATGAAGTATGTTTTGAACTGTGACCATGGGATCCTGAAAAACATGGGAAATATAAATCTGCATGTCATCGACGCAGACAGAATGATGAACTCCTGGGCTCAGCTCAAAGTTCACTGGGCAGATCATTTGGAGTAATTTGGAACAGCAGTATATCTCTGTGACGATATGAAAGGGTCATAATGTTTTATGGTAGCCTTTGAAATTGCCACTCACAATGTCTCCCCGGTCTTAGCGACATGACACAGGAACTGCTCTAGAACAGGACACGTCTCTTTCTTCCCTTTCTTCTCAAACTCTGTAAATAACCACATGAAAAACAAAAAGATTTTAACTTATTACACCTAGACCTGGGCAACTGTGATATGAGACTAACCTACATATTGTGTGGAATACTTGATTATATAATATAATAATACAAGTGTTGTCTTTACCAGGTTTTAAAGGATGCATTACAGTAAAGTGATCCATTTTACTGAACTTGAACCATTTGAGCTCTTTTATTATGGTAATTGCTTCATCATATTCACATTAGTAGTAGTTAATCAAAAATCTCATGCGTGTAAATAACATAAAAATGTGATAATATCGTCAGAAAACTGATATTTGATATTGTACATATCGCCCAGCACCAACGCACGCCTACTAAAATATAATCTGAAATTTCATATTAACCAGGAGGGATTTTGGCATGCTGGTGTATTGTCCAACTCCTGCAGAAACTAATCTCTGGAAAAAAGGCTTGCAGCCGAGTAAATAGGAGGCTCGTTGTGCATTCAGCAATTAAAGTGAGTAACGCTGATCATCAACTGACTAGGGGGAAGTTGTTTATAGTGTTGTGTTATTCGAAATGGTTAAAGTCAGCATTACTTTAACATAACTACACCAGAAATCGTGCAACGTAATGTTAACAGTTGTACCAATGTGGAGTAACTACAAGTTGCTGAGAAACTTAACCAGTGCCATATGAAATGATCAGGCTATCGTTCACATTACCCTATTATACGACCACTAGTTGCTTGTGTAGGGATAGACGGGTCAAAATATCAAATTAAACCAACTTCTCCCCTGTCAGCGATAAAATTATAACTACCGAGGCCAGACAGAGTGCGTCTGTGTGCTTCTCCTGACCGCTTGTCGCTGCCAAGCTACGCTAACCTAGTTAGCAAACATGGGCTGTTGTTCTGAGGACCTTCAAAACAAATAACCAGTCCCTCCAGTTAACACCGAGTCAGTTATTTTGATGCTGTTAAAATTACCTTTGAAAGCCTCCGATACCGCGTCGATATCCATAGTTGTGTTCAGTCAGCGACAGGAAATGCTTGCTAGCTAGCACAGTAGCTGGAACAACTCAACAAAGCTGGTGGCGGCTAACACTGCGCATGCGTACATTGCCCAACTTGTGGTACATGCGGAAGATGCGTTCCAGTTATTCTGAGTAGCGACAAGTTGCTATCCCCTGCAGGGATGAAATAGGCTGCTGCGGTTAACTCGGTAATTTTTTTGGACTTAACACACACTTACTTCGCCTTTTTCGTAAACGTACGTGTAGGCTACTGGCACTGAAATTTGTTTACCATGTGCTGACAAGTGGGAATCGCTCTCTTGCGCTGTACCGCAGACAGTCGGCGGGCGTCATCATTTGTCTGTTGTTGTGACGGCGCAAACCGGGTGAAGTAACCAATGAGTCAGCAGCTGATCGGGGTCAATTTTACCTAACTACCCAGGTAACATTTTAACAGCTCCAACGCGGACATTTGCCCAGACACCTGCTGGTTTTTACCGAGTCATTTGTCTCGGTTTTTCAGTCGCAACAATGGCAGTCCCAGCTGCCACCACATTACAACTGAGCACATCATCAAGCCCAAGTCTGCTCAAGCCTCAAGAGCACAACATTCACATTGACGACAGAGATTTGGGAAACATAGCAAGTGGCAATGAGAACGACACCCTGCCTTTACACTCTCCGTGGACTTTTTGGCTCGATAGGTGAGACACCGGTCATTTTATTTTATTTTTTTCTCCATGCTTACATTATTAATGTCGAGTAGGTTAAGTGTCGGTGGCTGAGCTAAAAGCAAACAAAGAAAGCATCGGACCGAGTAGGCCTATGGAGCAATCATTGCACCCTAGATGTTAGACATGTTTAACAGCAACATTAAAATGCTATACGCTTTGTCTAAACGATTGGAAACTCACATGACAACAACAACAAACGTGTTTGTCAATAATGTTGATGCGGCTTTAATTGGAGCTCGTGCCGACGTGTTTTCACTGACCTACATAACCAAGTCAGCCACTTATCTGATACATATATCATACTCAGGTGACAGATTAAGTCTTTGGCAAAGCTAGATCATACTTGTACTTTTAAATTGAACTAGTTTGTTGTCAAATTTACAGGTGGCATTGTTTAAAACTTGTTAAGTATGTTGCTACTGTTTGGTAAAACACTTTTTTACATGTTTGTGTGTGTGTGTGTGTGTGTGTGTGTGTGTGTGTGTGTGTGTGTGTGTGTGTGTGGATATCCCCTATATATCTTAATTTATCTG
>OMLB01018279.1:74666-87691 GCA_900302555.1 Myripristis jacobus | reverse complement strand
TAATCAGGTTGTATTTATTGTCATTGTTGCTGGAGAAGCTGTCATGTGCTAACATTTGTATTTCCCAGAAATTTAAATGACATGTGATGTCCACCAAATAATAACAATAACAATAACAATAACAATAACAATAACAATAACAATAACAATAATAATGATGATGATCAATTTTAGTGACTTGCTCAAAGCCCATGTCAGACATCTACATCTAGATATAAACCAAACAGACAACTCACCGTAATTGTGGATATAAGTGCACTGAGAGCTTCACTGCTTTTTGAAAACTGTATTTCTCCTCACAAAATATTGGATGGGTTTGGAAAAAGTGTGGGAATCTGTGACAGCATTACTGTGCTTTGTGGTCATTTAAGTGAAGTGTATCTGATTCAAATAACATGGGTGATTTGTGTAAATAAACACGTGTTATGTTGCCTGACATTATCAGAAATTATAAAATATTTTTGTATTTTGTTTGTTTGCTGCCTCCATTTTTTTAAAGAAATATTGGAGGCACCAACCCAAATGGCCTCAAGGTTGCATTTTATGTTTCATCCAAAATTAAATTAGTCTGTCATAAATATGCTATCCTGCAGCAGGATAGATTAATTAGATTTTCCTACATGTAAAGAAACAACCACTTGATCAAATCATTAGTGTTGCACAAAACAAATGAGGCAGATTTATGAAAACATGAGTTTATTGATCGCAGACAAATACACCATTTGAATGCCTTGGTTCTGTAGCAAGGCTGGGGTCAGTTTACTTAGGGCAAGGATTTTATTCTAAATCAATTTACTTTAGTTTGATTTTAAATTTTAAGTTTATTTCCAAAGTGAGCAGCCTGAAAGTGACCTGACCCCAGCCCTGCTGAGTCGGATGATGCAGTGACAGCAAGAGAAAAACAGGAAACGCTGGTGAGAGAATAATAAATGGAGGATAATGAAACAAACCCAGTAAAATGTCTGATATAAGCAGAGCAGGAGAGTATTTGTAATTTGACGATCACAGTCGCTGTGCAGATCAGCCACTTTCACTGTTTGTAGAAAAGAAAAGAAAGTCAAACTGGCAGAGATGAGAAGTTTACCTTTAGGTGGAAATTTCTCTAAACATCACGAAACTAAATTGTCTGAGTGTCTCAATCTTGTCTTTAAGAAAATATTTCATATGCATGCCTATATACATTATAAAAAACAGAATAACCCTTCATTGCCTATATCATCTTGAAAATTATAATGAAAGTTGTATATGAATTTTATTGGACTGCTGATTGAGTTTAGGAGCTCCAGCGAGGATCCTGGGCTTCACATGATCGGGCAGCTCTCCATTCTGGCTCCACTCTGACAGAGAGAGAATTAAAAAAAATAAATAAATAAAATTAGTAGCTATAACATGTAACATTCACCTAACTATTGAAGTTTTATTGTAAGATCATTATACAGAAAAAGAGAAGTCTTGGTAGTAAAATTGTTAATAAACAATTTTGTAAAAGACAGAAGGTAACTTATTTCCTAGGGTTGATAAAATGGTAATATATAACAACATAAACCATACATATTTTAGAAATACTGGATCACGAATTTGCATTGATTATCACATTTTCCCCCATGCAACTAATAGATGTCTCATTTTTCTAGTTATTGATTATTAGCTTCTAAGCATAACGCATGATTCGGAAAAAGTTAGAAATGAGGAGGAAAGTAATTAAACATGACATTTCAGATTCTCTTGGAAGCCAGTGGATAAGGATTTCCCAAAAAGCATCATATTTTTGTTGATTCAGAAAAATGAATATGATTTGGCAGAAAATCTTCAGAGACAGAATGAATATAAAGAAACCAAAAAAAAGAGTGAGTGACTTTTTATGATCTGACGTCTCCTTGTCATGTAACACTTGTGAAGGTTGAGGTTAGCGATTAGGATTAGGGTTAGCCTTCGAGGAGTGGCTGAATTTGTTCCTCCTTCCTGCTTATGTCATGATGTCAGGTTGTATTTGTGCTCTGCGGCGTGCAGCTCCCACCTTGCGAGGCGTGCTGGTGCTGATCACGTAGGAGTGAGGGAGGAGGCCCTCGGAGATGCCGCCGCTGCGAAAGGAGCGGGAGGCCGAGGACACGGAGCAGTTGCTGGACTTGTCTGAGGGAAGGCCGCAGGAGCCGCACACCACCGTCCGGCTGCGCAGGTTGTACTCGCTGTCCCCGCAGGTGCTGTGGGCCACCTGCACAGGTACGCACACACATTCACCTGCTGTGTTGAGGGCTCAGAGGAAATCTGCCCGCAGGGTCAGGGCGACGCCTGCCACTGAGCCACTGATGGTGCTTTACATTACATTATTTACTATTTCTGTATGAATATAATGCACATACTTTTTTACAACTAGGAAAAATGCACATATTTATACATAATTCACATATTTTTTTCAAATTTCTAATGTACATATTTCTTAATTCCTTTTCTATTTCTTATAATTTTACTTAGGCTTATAATATATTGCCCTCTTGAGAATCTGAGAAACTTGAATTGACCCAGTTTCCTCTCAGGGATCAATAAAGTATATCTGATTCTTATTCCGGTATCGGTATTTTTAGGCTGCAGCCACCAGTACCTGATATATTGCACCACTGAGCAATATCCTCTTGTTTGTCGTGTCACGTGTCAGTTGAGTCTACATGGTCTTCACTTCAGTTTAGAGACACTTTTTACTTTCACTGCAGTAGATTTTTACAGCACAACTTCTACTTCTACTGCAGTAAAACATCAGCAGAGTAACAGTGCTTCTACTTGAGTAGCAGTTTGTAGTACTCTTTGCACCTCTGGTTAGGCCAAAGAATCAGAGATATTAACTGGTTTCCCAGAATTTTAGTCTTGCTCCTTTGAAAAAGCCTCTAGATCATTACAGGAAACTGATAAAATGTGCAATAATATGTTACAGTGTTAAGTTACATTACGTTACGTTACAGTGCTATTTTTTTTTCATGCTGTCATATTATGTAGTGTGATGTTGTTTTTCTTACCATGTCATCATCATCGTCTTCAAGGTGTGTGCGAGTGACCTTCCTCATTGCCATTTCCTGGATTAAAACAGGACAGAAGGTTTATTGAGACTCTTTTTTTGTTGCTGTGGTTCTTCTCCAATCTTATATAATCTTATATAATCATATATAGTTCTTTACACTTGCGATGCAGCTATAATTGTGTATGTGGTTCTGCTGATGTAAATCATCCAGGATCAATATGTATGTGTGTTATTTCATAATAAAATAGTGCATGCTGCCTCAGTTCTAGGATAAATAAAAGCACCTCTCCGCTGGCGCTGATCAGCGTGGTCTGGAAAACGTCTCCGGTGCCCCAGGTCGGCTGGTTCTTCCACACCAGGTCAGAGGGGGGATTGTGGCTTCCACCGGCACCGGACGCCCAGATCTTTGACCGACAGGCGAAAGAGACAAGGTGTCAGCAGCTGCGCTCCTCACTGAGAGACTTACCGACACAAACCATACACCAGGTGCTGCTTACCGTGACCCTCTGGCCGGCCTTCATGGTGAACTTAGAGGGGAACTTGAAGGTAATGGCTGCACCGTTTCCCACCTGCCGCTTCAGCTGCCAGTTGGCCACGTTCTGGTCCTGCAGAGGCAAAATGAAGATGAAGACAAAATGAAGAAAAAAAACATGGAATAAGGATCAAGTTTAAAGGGGCATCATTACAACTGACCCTCTGCAATTTTACATCATGCACCTTTAATGTCACAGTGAAATGAAAAATGTTTTTTCTCACTTTGCTAGAATAATTACTCCCCTCCAGTCAAATAAAACTGCCTCTCTCAAACACAACATCGCTCCCTCTCTCACCTCATCTGACTTGTTGCTCAGCCTCACGTATTTCCCATCCAGGTCCACCTCGTCCACGGTGATGCGCCCGCTGGCCGAGGCCTGCTGGGTGATGCGTGTTCGGGCCACGGCGCCCCCCGCGAAGCTGGAGGCCTCGCTGTCGGTGTCGTTGGGGCGGCGTCTCTTGGCGGAGGAGCTGTAGTGGACCGTACGGGAATGTGCTCCCGAGGCGGAGGAGCGAGCTCCCGTCCCTCTGGAGGGCGGAGGGCTGGGGGAGAGACGTAGCCTGCAGGGGGAGGACAGGGAGACCCATGACAGAGAGAAGGTGCTGCTCAGCTGCAAACGTGTTGGTGTCATGGAGTCTACAAGGCTGTGATCCTGTGTGTGTATCAGGGTGTGACGAGATCTAACATTAGTACACTATGACTTTCAAACTCTTTCACACCAAGACTCATATTGGGTAAACTTTTTACACGATTTACAAGCAAAAACAGGTTGTGGAGTCACTGTGGATTTGAGAGACACTATTGTAACCTACTCCTCCATACACTTTATAGATTAGGTATTTGCTGTAATAATCTAAAAGATTTTTTCTCTCTTGTTTTTGCATTGCTGTTCCCTGACAATCAAACAGTGTGGCCGGGACTTTGATGTCTTTTATCTTGGATTTTCTGTTGAGGGAGTTTGAGTTCCTGCAGGTGGCGCTCTTTTCTTTGTCTGTCCACCCTTGGCAGTTTCCCTGCTCATGCTAATAAGCCAGTTTCTTCTTCTGTTTACTCCAAACAAATCACTTTGCCAGAGATGAACAGCGCATGACTTCCTGTGCGGAAGAGGATCTGACTGTTTATAGAGCAGCGAATGTAAAAGCTTTCATGAATCAGAAAGTATGAATCAGAATGGTGTTGCAGCAATTTCAGACAGAGAGTATCAAAACAGAAATATACTGATATGAAAATATCACACATATTATTACTGTAACTCAGTGATTTCGAAACTCTTTTCTCTTCAGTTCCCCCTTTCCCTGATTTCTGAATGCAAGAGTCCCCTTTAACTGACTACAACATTTTGCACAGAAAACAGCAACAGAAAACCACGGCTATCATGCAATGAATGAACAACAGCCGACCTTTTGAAGAATCTGACATTACAAATAAGAAATGGTCTGAAAAAGTTGCAGTTAGTGCCTCGGGAGCAGATTTATTTTAACACTTCAGTAAGACAGTGATTTGGGTTTTTTTCTTTTGGACTGGTTCTTCTGGTGTAGTTTGAGTTTGAAATCATACTATTATGATCTAAAAATACATTTCGGTCATGGGACAGTCTCTCTCTCTCTCTAACCTCTGGTCTGTTAAGCCACATACCTCTGCTCCTCTCCCTCGATCAGTTTCCTGTACGCAGCGATCTCCATGTCCAGGGCCAGCTTGACGTCCAGGAGCTCCTGGTACTCGTCCAGCTGCTGCTGCATCTGCTGCCTCATCTCAGCCATCTCTCGGTCCTTCTCACCCAGCAGGCGGCGGGTGGTGTCCCGCTCTCGAGACAGGGCGTCCTCCAGGTCCCGCACCTTTGCCTCACGGGCCGCCAGCTGAATTACATACAGAAATCACACAATTACTCTTAGATTCAGCATCAGAATACGTTTTTAGGCCGAGAATGTTTGCACACACCAGGAATGTGACTCAAGACAAAATAATAATGACATGTAGTATATTAAAAGTTCAAATGTTGAAATTTAGGGAATAGGTGTCTTTTAGAAGCTGTACCATATGGGAAAGGAAGCAGTGCATATGTAATAATATGCACAGAAACATATACAGATCCAGCATATATTACACTGAGTGTTTGAAAATCCCAAGGGAGAAAAAGACAGCAAAACAAAACAGAAGGAATCTGGACACGTGTTGAATTGTATAAACAGCTGATAAATATTTATAAATATATAACTATACAGCCAGTACAGAGCTGGGAATATAAGTAGTGACTGTATAGGATAGTAATGGAAATGTTGGATCTTAAATGGACATGCTGTCTGAATTTATTTACATTAAATTTGATGCACTTAATAGCTTTTAACATTTTTTCTTAATCTTAACATCTGTGAAAGCTTCCTTTGTTATTAAAAACAAAGATGCACCCATGTGAAGTTTGATTTTGCTTTGGAATAAAATTAGGAAAATGTCACATACACCCGTTTTGCTCTAAACCCTCAAAAAGCTACATGCTCATGGTCACATTATATGGCATTTTGGTTAAAAGCATCTACCAAATGTCTTAATTCGTGAGAAGAACATGACGGTAAGGTGCGTGGTTCAGGTACCTGTTTCTGCAGCTGGCTGAGCTGAGCAGATGCGGACTCAAGGCGGATCCGGGTCTGCTGGAGCTCCTCGTGGGCGGCTCCCACCAGGTGGCTGCTCCTGTCTGCCGACTGACGAGCGTTCTCCAGCTGACGGAGAGAAACAACACAGCAGAGGGTGCGTTAAAAACCTCGATTCTGCATCTAAAAACTTGTTTTGCATCTTCAGAATCATTTGGTGGAGCCGCCTCCTCCTGCAAATCAAACACTGTCCATCCAAAGAAGTTTTATGTTTGTTGCACCTGGCTTTCTTTGTGTGTTTTAAGTGCTTTAACTTATTTTCACTTTGGTCAAGACTGGCTGTTTTTAAATGTGCTTTATAAATTGTTGGCTTGATCCAGGTCTCGTACTAAAACCTCCCCCGGATCAGCAGTACTGGTTGAAATTACTTCAAAAAGTACACATAGAATACAGATGGTGAGTGGACACACAGCCTTTTGCTCAATAAAATCTGCAAAGGCATTTTTTTGGGGTTCAATTGTTCAACTTATGTTTATTGCCGTATACATAAATCCATAGACTACCTTAGAATTGTAGGTCTTCTCAATCTCGTCCTTGTACATTTTGATCTGCACTTCATGCTGGTTACGCATCTCCATCAGAGCCTCGGCCAGCTTGCTTTCAAAGTCTTGCTGGTGGCTGTTATCAATCTCAACCATACGAGACTCATGGCGCCGCTTTGTCTCTCTCAGCTCCTGTTGGAGAGGTGCCAACAAATTCAGTGTCACTTACAGGTGCAGCTACCTGGATATGAACTGAACAGGTTCATAAAAGGATGTGATCATAGAAAAAAAAAAGAGAGAGAGAAACGGCTGTGACGTTTCTCAAGGCGTCTGACCTCGGAGTAGAGATTCTTCTGGAACTCCAGCTCCTCTTTGAGGGTCTGGATGCGATTCTCTCCGTCCACCCTCCTCAGCATCTCATCCTGCAGCTGCTTCTTGGCGTCGCTCAAGCCGTTCTCCAGCTGAGAAAGCCAGCAGGAACAGACAAGTAATGCACAAACATCCACATAAGCATGCAGCAGGGCAGTGTGATGCAAAGGGACATCATTTTTCAGGAAAAAGGTCCTGGTGCTCGCAAGTGTAATATAGGGTCGCCAGTTAAACGGCAGCAAAGAAAAGCTGATGATTTTACAAGAGGCCTGCAGAGGGAATGAGACCAGATGTTCAACTGAGTTTTAATCTGGCATGGACTGAGTTTACCTTCGCAACCTGGGTCTTCAGGTCTCTATTTTCCACCTCGAGGTTACGCTTCTCTCCCAGGGCTGTGGTCAAAGACGCGTCCTTAGAGTTCAGCAAAGCCTCCAGGTCTTTGAGCCTCAGCAGTGCTCCCGCCAAATCAGACTCCTTTTTTGTATTCCTGAGAGAGAGGAAGGGGCTCGGATGTTAAGTTACATGTTTCTGGATGTCAAGAAATGTATTTTTATAGGTAGACTGCTAGCTGAGTGCTGCAGGAGCTTTAGAGAGCACTTGGATAGAAAAAAATGTATTTGGCCATTTATTTTCCTATACATCGTCAATGGAGACCCAAATGGAAATCAGATTACTACAGTTTCCTTTACATGGTCTGATGCAAAGGAAAAAAAAAAGAAAAAGAAAAGGAGGTTATTTTTGGACAAGGATGTAGCCTGGAAGACGCAGAAAGAGGGGAAAGGCCCTGGTGTTTCCAATCCTGCGTATGACTCATAGGCCACAGTGATCTTCATCCAGCCTGATGTGTCTGGTAGCCACAAGCCACAGCCGTTGCTGTTTGGCTGAGCTGCTGCTATGGCAACAGCCTGGCCTTGCCAAACACACAACGGCCGTCATCCCAATATTTATGGAAAAATAATGGAAGCAAGCGAGGAGCCCTCTAAACACTGCCACGTATTGTGTGCATAATGAGCACTCTGCCGAAGGAGGAGAGACGGGAAAGAGTTAGTCATCAGGATCTGGATGTGGGAGCACGGGAAGAAAGTTGGGATGGAAGTTTAGTGTAAAAACGGCAGTGAGCAATGGGGAGGGTATGCTACCAAGGGAGTGGCCTGGGCTGGGCCGTGGAGCGCGCAGAGTACAAGCAAACTTTGCACAAGCAGCAGAGCAGTGATTTAGACTGAGCATGATAAAACTCTCATCAAACACCCTCTGACGTGTGCACAATGAACAAACCATATCATGCAGGCTGGGCTGAGCTGAATGAGAGTTTGTCAAAGATAAAGCGGAAGAAAGGGAGGTTTGAGACGCCTTGAGGCAAATGTTCCCTCACATGATCACGCAAAATAATCTGGATCTTTGCTATCTTTTCATTTTGGCTAGAAAGGGCATATCAGGCCAATTCATTTATTTATTTATTTTAATCTTTGACCAAAACTTTTTATGTTCTCCATGTTGCATAATCACAATCTTTGCAAGAACTGCAAAGGAAATTATCTTAGATCTTGAAAGCTACTTTGAATTGCAGTCAGAATGTCAATGCTTTCCAAAGAGGCATGGAAACTTTGACTTTGATTCTGAGCAAAAAAGGGAAACGCAGACAGGGGTGTTAGTAGAAATTCTGATTCTCCTGACATGATGACCCCCCCCCCTCAGCTCAATCCATGTGATTTAGTTCTGTACTACCCCTCCTGTCTGACGGCCCCCATTTTTTCCCCTCCCACAGAAATAATCCTCCCTCTCCAACTACTGGCAGTGCCCCAGCACACATGCACACACGACAAACCCAGCGCACTGGAGCTGTTTCTAAATTTGGACTGGGGTGGCACGCTGAAACCCACCTGGCTTTAAGTTCCTTGTAGTCGTCCCGCAGCTTGCCCAGCTCCAGCTGCAGACGTGCGCGCTCCTTGGCCACCGAGTCCAGAGTCTGGCGGGCATCGGCCAGCTCGGTCTCATAGGCGGCCTTCAGGCCCGTCAGCTCGCGGCTGATCTCTGTTTCCGACTCGGTGATGCGCAGACGCAGGCCGGCGTTCTCGGCCTCCAGAGAGCGGACCTTGTCGATGTAGACGGCCAGGCGATCGTTGAGGTTGCACAGGTCCTCCTTCTCCTGAAGCCTTGTGATACGGTTGGGGGACAGGGGTGTGCTCGCACCCCGGGGGGTATTTTTCTGACTTGGTGTTGCCATGGCACCTGTAGGTTATCATGCATCATTATCACTCTGTTATAAGAATCTGAATATCAGTTTGTGTGCAAGAATTTGTCTTGCTGGTGCACAAATATCTGATGAATTACATAGCAACGCTGTGCCAATAGGATCTTACATATGGTGCAAGGAGACATTGCAATACAGGACAGTGTATAAATCTACATCCATCACTGAAATGATCAATAAAGTCCAGAAAACAATCATGGAAAACTTTCCCACCTTTCCCCTTATAAGATATCACTTCTTTTTTGCAGGGAAAGTGTAAGTAATTATAGCTAGGAACACTCATTTAAGTATGATCAAATGAATAGAGCAAGCTTATAAGAGGACAAAAACATTTTTTGCTGTGAAACACGCATGATTTTTCAGAATCCGAAGCCATGCCCATACACAGATCAGAGATGAGACATTCTTTCAAGCACAACAAACCGGAGTGATGCAATTTTTACAAACCTCACTGACAGCATGACTCAGTAAAAGTTCCCACAATTAGAAAGACGTAAATACAAAAGACAAACAGCCCAATCAATCTTAAGACACGGGAGGGGTTATCAGCTCCACCCAAAATGACAGCAATGTCCCTTTACAGAACGATGCCCGTTAAAAGTAAAGTAAAATTTACCTTTTTAAAGAGGGTCTAAAGTAGAAAAAAGATATGCTCCGAGGATATCAGACGGGTTTCTGACACTTTCAGTCGTCCTGTAACCTTTGAGCTCCTCTCAGTCCTCCAGTGCTCGTCAGTGTAATACTGTACTGTCTGAAAATCCATCTGTGAGTGCCCATATAGGAAAGAATGAGATGGGAGGAGAGAAAGAGGTTGGCCTCAAGTTTGGCACTGGTTGGCGGTAGCTCTCACTCTCTCTCCCTCCCTCTCTTTCCCTCTCTCTCTCTCTCTCTCTCTCCCCCCTCACCCCTGCTTCTGTGTAATGGGAGTGCAGTCTCACAGCGTGGCTGGTCCTGTACCTTAGGAAAGCCCCAAGAATTACTACATGACCTATGCAAAAACTAAGGCTACAGCTTCAATGTTGAATCGGACCCATTTTTCCAAGCCTTGCTGTTCCTGTAAGTCAGATGCTCCAGGTTGTTTTACTTTGTCGTAAGATATGTTGGTGTTACGGTGTGTATAATGTGCTTTTAACAAGATGCTGCAACTTCAGTTTCAGCTCTGCACTCTAAATGACTTTAAAGTGCACATCAGAACATGAATAGCGCTAAAAAGCATAACATGTGTTTGATTATTTTAATGTGCATGCTTTGACGTTGCATATGATTGATGTTTTGGTTTGCACTCTGGACGGGGTGAATCCTGTCATTCTCTCCTCTGCTTTATTAAAAACATACACGTCGTCGTTCAGTGTACATTTCACCAGTGAAGAGGCTGTTTCAGTGCATTTCTCAGCACATCACCAGAGAATAGAGAATGGGGCACAGCATGTGAGGGGAGGATTGGTGTGACTCAGCCTTCAATGGAAAAAACAAAACAAAAAACAAAACACTTTTGCTGCAGAACAGTGTACAGTGACAGAATTCATGTTGCTTGAAATATTATTTGGAATTTAATATTTAAAAAAAAAAAAAAAAAAAAAGGTTTTGCCCTCTGATAGAAGTGATCGTCTGACAGAAGTGATGGCATCAATCACTACTGACATGAGGAGACACATCATCTGGTGGGGTCTCATGAGAAAGCTCCAGCCTATATTTTATTATAAAACATCCTCAAACTGATCACACACTCATCATGTAGTCATTTTAATGCGAGTTTGAGATAATCCATGCCATCAAAACAACGCGTCAATATAAATAGAGCACAATGGTTCATGCGAGGTGCGTGTGCTGCGCTGGTTTATGGCACGGCACAGGCAGCGTCTGTCATGTGGTTTGTGGGAAAACCCGTATTGGATCTCTCTGGTCACCTGGGTGAGGACCGTCGGCTGGCAGTGCGCCCACAGCCGAGCGCGATAATAAACCTGTCCAGAAACTAGCCCAAAACACCAGGCACACCGCCGCAAAAATTCACACACAAACACTGCATGCGTATCGGCGCTTTTAATGGTCAAATGAAGCCAGATAAAGGCGGCACAACTCATATACAACCAGCAGCTTTTGTAAGCAATGAGTCACACGAAATGGTACATGGAAATTTGGAACAAAAAAAAGGTGAACGGAGTGAAACAATCTGAGGAAAAGCACATTTTTTCCCGCACTGTATTCAACAAAATAGTCCACTCCACGTCTTATTAGGCGCAAGTGCGCTCCGCAGCCCTGCGCGGATAAACAGCAGCTGTGCGCCGAGGCCGACAGGGAACAATAAGGAAACCGAGGAGCGAAAAAAAACGCAGGCAAAGACCCCCAAAACGCATACTGAACCAAAAATATTAACCGATTTCTGCACCCATCGAGACTGTATCCGGTGAATTTGATAGCAAAAAGTAGCCGGCTTCGTCCGCCTCCCTTCAGCCCCGCCGCCTCCGTCGAAAAAACCGCACAAACTGCGAGTTTTTTCCTGCACAGACGCAGACGGCTCCGTGCTCTGCAGCGGTCTCCATTTTACCTCCTTGCCCGGTCGGTACCTCACGTGTCCTGGACTGTCTTTCTCACATGACCCGTGTGTTTGTCCCCGTGATCAGCACTTCCATCTCCGTATATCAGTGTCGTTGAATATCGCGTTTTAAACCCGCAAACCTTCATGGATATGCTTGAACAGAGTCTGGACAGCTCGACGAGGTGAGGCTGCTTCCTGCTCGCCATGGCTTCCCCGGCCTGGCCCGACAAAGTCAACCATTTTCTCCCTGCAGCGCAATGCAATGTTTAAGCCGTGTGCTCGAGTAACTTTTATATTTTCTGCACTGTTTTATCCCCCGAGGAGCCCGGCAGTGTGCAGCCCGGCGGGGGTGTGTGTTGTATTTGGCATTTATCCGCTCCTAAAAGAGGCATCTCGCACAAAACGAGCGCCCTTTTTTGTAGAGTTGTAACATTACCTCTGCTATATTGCATACTAGACAAGCAAATGCACGACAGCAACTTGTGTTTCTTTTCAGGGTAACTGCACATTGAATTGTGCCGTCCAGTTCAGTGTTATATTTACACACTCTGGTTGATGCAAAGCTGGTTTAAAAATGTCAACTAGAGTAGGCGTTGTTGTCAGTAACGTTATTTTAAGTCCTGTTATTTGGAAATTTTGCACCTGTAATTTGTTGCCACCTAAAGTCCAAACAGGTGGATTTTAATTTGTCCAGTGAGGGAAATGTCTCTGTTTGGACTCTCACTTGGGAAAACGTGAATTCCTCTACACTTCTCCCACGCCAATTTTGATTTATTACTTTACTTATTCCTAATTCCTGTATTATCGCCTCATCCCACCGCATGGGGGCGCTCTTGACCCGTAGCCTGCCTATTTACAGAGCATCATGATTGGTGTGACTTCTGGGAAATTGGTGTTTTGAGGGCAGCTTTGAAATTGGCGTGTGTTTTTTTTCTTCTCTCTTCTCTTTTGCAGTCACGAGAAACAGGAAACAGAAGAGGTTGTCCAGTTACAGGAAGGTAGGAGCCTCATCTCTTCAACCCTCTGCAAACAACTAAAAATAACGGTCTGCTTAGGAAAATAAAATCTGCAGTGGAGGAGAAACAGTGCTGCTGTAGGACAGGCGCAGTAACAGTTACACTCTCCTTGTCCGGTTCCTTCTGTGAAACACGCCTGCAGGCTTTTCTTTTGTGCTCACATCTGTTTTTTTATGGCCTG
>OMLB01018279.1:55982-74564 GCA_900302555.1 Myripristis jacobus | reverse complement strand
GGGACGGAGGAGCCGACTGCGGTGACCATCGCCAGTGTTCAGCAGGCTGCCTTTGCAGACCACAATGTCCAGTACCAGTTCCGCACAGAGAACAGCGGCGGGCAGGTGAGGAGCACCTTGCAGCATTGTGACACGTGTCTTTTAAATAAAGGTGCATTCTGCTGTGCACTGTTTTCTCACAGGAGCAGCAGCAGCTTTAAGAGCAGCGGTGGCACTAACAGCACATGGTGTTTGCAGGTCCCTAAAAAGTCTAAAAAATGTTTTAAATTCAAATGTTATGAGTTAAAGGTCATTAAATCATCTTTATTTCTGATGACATTTCCAGATAAACCCATACTCACCTGTCACACTTTATCTCTCCCAAGTTTTGTGGTGGAAAAAAATGTCCTGGTCAGATTTATTACCGTAGTACCTCGCCGTCTAACCTAAAGAAAACTGTTTAACTTGGAAAGTGATCTCCATCTGGCGAATCTCCACTTTTCCAGACTATAGGCAGGAGGGACTCAGCAGCCATCTGTATTGTCAAACACTGAACAAATTACAAATTAAATTACTGTATGATCTAAATATAATACAGTGCAGTATAGAAAACATAACGTAAAGCTCTGAGATCCTCTCAAGTTTAGCTGTATCTTGTTCTCTCTGTATCTGTTTTACGTTATTACACATGTTACACCAGAGGCTGGGAGCCTGTAGCTTGCGATCCATTTCTGGCTCTTTCCCTGAGATTATATCGGCAGATTATGCCTGGTGGAGATAAAAACAGTTCATCAAATTAAATAAGTAGTAACTGGCCATATATCTACCTAAAACTAACCTCTGAACTGGACCAGATGTGTCATTTTTAATTTTATACTTCGCTGCAGTGTTTTGTTTTGTTTTTTTGGATGAAGATGTTTTGACCAAAAATCAGTCATGACTTCATTAATATTTTTCCAACAAAGCTGTTTAAAAAAATTACAGTTTTAACTCTTGATACCAGTTGTTGTTGTTGTTGTTGTTGTTGTAGTATTGACAGTAGTGGTGGCACTCTTTTTACTGTAGTAGTATTTGTAGCCCTAGAAGTAGTTTTAACATTAGCAGTATTGGTGGCAGTATTTCTTGTAATGGTGTGAGTAGTGTTTGTAGCAACACCAATATGGTCAATAGTAGTATTTGCAGCATCAACAGTAGTGCTGGCAGTAGTTTCATTATTACTGGCAGGATCAATAATCCCTGTGCCAGTCACTCTCATGTCGTCTCATCTGCTCCAACACAACATGTAAACTCTGAGCCACATGCTTCTGGGTGTCAGCTGCTCCTCTGGTAGCCCACCAGCTGGTGTCACACACAGCCTCTGTCCTCACAAGCGATGACCAGTGATCAGCCGAGGAGCTGATATCGCCCCGCTGCCCAAAAGCCAAACCAGCCTACAGCCTTTAGTTTGACCCAGCACCTGATTTCTCCCTCCTCTGGTGCATCACCGGGTGATTTCAGGAAGCTCAGTCTTGTTGAGGAGGAGAGTAAGAGCTTCCTCAAACTGTTTTCAGCCTGTCTCCCACCACAAGCTTGAACGTCTTTACTTTATCTGCATTTTGAGGGCTCAAGAATATTTGTTTTTGTATCTACTGTGTGGATCAGCTCTCACTTTATCCAAATTGGCATGTACACAAACTATTCACCTGCCAACCACCCAAATGAATTATTCTCTCCGATTTAGAGACCTGCACCTGCATGGAGCGTTCAGTCCACCTCTGCCTGTTTGTGCCGAGCAGCTTGAGCTTTCCCGGTGATTTCTTTATTGTGTGTTATGAGTGTTTTCTTTAATGAGTTACATCTAAGATTAGACAGGCTGTTTCAGGAATAGTAAACATTTCCATGTGCATCGTAATGTCACTGCAGCAAATACTGTGGGACGTTTAAGCAGCAAAAGCAACTTGACAGGACAGAGGAAACTCTCCACGGGAAACAGAGTGAAACTTTTAGCTGTGATGGAGCTCAAGGTTTATCAGGAGGACAGCTGCTTTATTCAGATTCATATCCATATGAACCTGGACTGTGTGTGTATGTGTGACTTTTTGAACATGTAGAAGAGCACAGAACATTAAAGACCCCATGAAATTGATGGCGAACCAATCGGATCTCAGTTGGGGAGAGAAGCACATATTTATTTGAAGGGATAAGGTGGATGAGAGGATGTTTAAATATTTGTGAAGGTTTTATTGGTGGAGATTTTAATTCACACCCACTAGTGCAGGATGATGCCACCATTTACGATGCTCTGTCTTACCGGACGCAGAGGTCATGTGAGGTCATTCCATGGGGACTTTAAGTAACATTAGATTGTGACCGATCCTGTCGGCGTGTCCGGAGTTTTAAAAAATGAATGAAGTTACACCCGTGTACCTCGTGCGTGGATCTGCACAGCCTCTCTCTTAATGAGGAGACTCACCTGTTGTTTCTGCTGAAAAGTGAAGCCTAAAATATATTCACACTTCAGAGAATGTAATTAATATTTTCCTCATTAGTGATATACATGCATCACTAATGTGGACAGTTATGTTTTGTCCTTTGTGCTTGCTTTGGTTTAGGGATGCATCAATTTATTGGGAATTTTGTGTCAGCTGATATCAGCCGTCGGCCTGTTAGGGTTAGGGTTAGCAGATGGCAGTGGGCAATATTTATCTGTCCATTTTTGTCCAGGGCTTGGCACTAATGTTGTCCTATTGCAGAAAAAAATGTGTTTGGAATGGACAGACCTCTTCTGGAAATTTGGAGAGTTTATTATCAGTAATATTGTTATCATGTCTGTCTCTTAGACAATAATTAAGTGCATCCCCTGCACAACTGCAGCAGCTACAAGCTGTGTTTTCAGCACAGGGGTGGACTGAGATGCAGTTCATCAGGATTGAGAACATAATCCAAACTAACTACAGGAAACAACCCCAAAACACAAAGATTTATGGCTAGCGCAAAAAAAAGGAATAAATCTTGGGAGTGAAGGTGAGGTGAAATGCCTCCTCAGTGCATGTGCAGAGGTCATGTGATCAGGAGGCAGAAATACACCAGAGAGCAGAGGCAGGTCCATCAAGCTCAGCTGAAGTTTCTGGAATGGGATTTGCCACCAAAATCCCCAACCTGGCAGAACGACCGGTTCCTAAAACTCAGTGCAGTGAACACACCGCTTGTGTGTGAGTTTTGTTTAAAAGCCCCCGTTTGATTGTAGCTGTGCTGTGTGAACCTACACAACCCAGAGAAAACAAAGTGCGGCTGTGATCTAGGCGTGGGTGATGCAGACTTAAAATAATATCCCAATATTTCATGGTAATTTGCGGTAACAATGTGCAAAGACGATATGGAAAAAATGACAACTACAGTGTTTCCCACAGAATGACACTGCCCAGCGGGGGGAGAAACAGTTTCACCATCTTACTTCTAGTTAATCCTCTAGTTAATCCTCCTCCTTAATTTAGTGTTTATCCAGCTCACGTTGCTTGCCCTGCCCTCAAAGCCAAAAAACACAACCTGTCTCCTGAATTTTGTTTAACCCGCGACTCCATTTTCACGACCAGCAGGTGAGCTGTGTTTGTTGTGACTGACAGATCAAAACGGTGGAAAGTAACGTGGGACTGAATGGCACATCGTTGGTCTGGTAATCTGTAGCAGCAAGGTATTTAAGGTGCCATAAAGGACACGAATTTTGATCCCCAGCTCTGCTAATAACATGTTTTAGACTGTGTGTGTGTGTGTCGGGGCAAACCAAAGAGCTGCTCATATGATGACAGAGATATCAAGATATGACACTTTCTCTCCGTGACCACACGTTCAGAGTGTTAAACCCGTCGTTTCCTGTGCCCCGACCTCAGGTGACGTATCGGGTGGTTCAGGTGACAGACGACCACATCGAGGCCACGGCGGATGGAACTGGAGCCGTCAGCGTCGTCTCCACGGCGGCGTTCGCTGGAGCCCCTCAGGCGGTGGCACAGGTCTGTAAAAACACACGTGGCACTGAAACACTCACACTGGAGTTTGGATATCGATAGGAAGAAAAAAACGTATTGCAATGATGATGTTAGCCAGTATTTCTTTGCACATAAAAACACACTTTTGTAGGCATTCTCCCCCCTAGACACCTAGGAGAATATTTTAATAATTTGTGCCCTGAAATTAGTAATATGTCTTCATTTAAATCCACACCATCTGCCCAGCTGCTCTTCCAACTCACGGATATGCTTAGTCTTATAAACAAAGGAGCAAGATGGACAAATTCATTAATTATAACACTGTTTTGTCACTGCTAAATATGTGCTGTCTTTTGGTATCTGCTGATATTAGTTATATCTGTGATGAGCTGATATGTTGGTTCGGCTCTAGTCGCATGTTTTTATTTTTCAAAGTCATGTTTGCAGGCTTTCATGTTGAAGTTATGATTTGATGCATGTTATATTGTATGTTCTGCGCTGATTTTAAAGAGCTAAAGAGAGAAAAATCTGCAATTACAGCAAGTGCTGAAACTACAGTATGCCACCTTTTCATGTAGCAGTGTTAATAATAATACTAATATCGTAATTATTATTTATATGGCAACTTTCATTCCATAAAATGCAGCTCAAACACACAAAAATGTTATTAAAATGCCAGTCTCTTATAAATGAGTGATCCTGCCGTGGAGATGAAGACAGAAACAGGTTGATGATGTGTGATATATTTTTTTAATGTGGAGAATGTAGCAGATTGCAGCGTTCAGTGGTCTTCCTCACTGTTGTTTTGACTCGATCCTGAACGTGACTTTGCCAGGCCGTCATCCAGAACCCCTTCAGCAACGGGGGCAGTCCCGCAGGCGAGACGGTGGGCGGAGAGACGCGCTTCGCCTACTTCCCCGCAGCCACGGTCAGCGACGGGACAGCCACGGCCGTGTCGGTGCAGGCCACCACCGACCCGACGCTCACACAGGCTGGAGGTGAGCGGGCAGCAGCAGAACATGATCAGTAGTTAAATACTGTACATATTGAAATCCTCGTGCATCTTTTGAGTTTTTTTTGTGAGGGTTTATCGACTTTTCCCCTCATTACTACAGAGAATTCACTGTGATTTCCACTTTCTCTTGCTTCTGTGTCTCTGCTCACATCAAAAAATCCAAGAGTGCTAATTTCACATATCACTAAATGAGAGCCATGTGTGTGTTTCATGTGTGTGTTTTTGTTTCTCTTCTTTCAAATCCAGGGCAGTTTTACGTGATGATGAGCCCACCTGACGTGCTGCAGACTACAACCCCTCGCACCATCGCACCACGCACACACACCTACACTGCGTGAGTATACAGTTAAAACCTCCCATCCCAGTCTTTCCAGTTCATTCATCATTGCCGTACCACCAGAATTCCTCTCCATACGGTTGGTCGACTTCTCACCCCCCCACATATTCCCACCCCTCCCCTGCAAACTCCACACTGGATCGGATATTCTTTACCTCTTACTTCCCGTTTTGGCATGATTGGTTTGTGATTGTGTGTACAAAAAAAGAGAAAAGAAAAGAAAAAAGCAATATTCATCATTCCAAACGCTCGACATTTGAAAAACAAAAATCTGTCCCACTTACCTGCCATCCCCAGAGACCTTGGTGAAAGCGAGATGTTGCAGCATGGCAGTACAAACTGGTGAGAAGAACTTTCACATCCCATACGAAGAAGCACACCCCTCGCCCCCATCACGTGTGGTAGAGACAGACCTTTGGTGCCTCGCTAGTCGTGACCGGTGCTAGGTGTTGTCAGCGTCCCTGTGTGGTGGTTTGATGTTTAGGGCCGGAGGCTGCGTTTACATGCACAGAGGAACCCTGCAGCCGCTCGAGGTCCCGCTCCGGTCACACTCGGCTGTGGGCCGGCGGGTTAGCGGTTTACAGGTTAGCCCAGCCACACTGCAAATGGAAAATAAAATTGTGGATGTACAAGCCCATTCAGAAGGGCTTTCATCCAACACTAAGAACAAAATCGCCTTTATTTTGTTAAGAGTTAGGGTTTTGAAAATAATGAAAAATACTGCTTTGACCTACAGACATGATTTTTCGTTGTTGGAAAGAGTCATTTAAAAAAATAACTATTACAATAAAAAATATTCATACACTCAGTGGCCACTTAATTAGGTCCACCTGCACAATCTAATCCAATACAGTCCATCTGTCTGCCATAAAGTTTCCTTTTCTGCTGCCTATAATGCTCAGGTTTTATTGTTGTCACAGTAACAGAGGTGTTCATTCACTTCTATGTTTGGCACTGAGCTCATAGTTAGTGCTGCTGTTGGACTGGACTGCATTTGATTGAGAGATGTTTCCAATATTCTGTCCCCCCTCGTGTATATAAATGGGGAAGGACAAAAAATTAGAAACACCCCCTCAATATAATTACTGGTCTTCTTCCAGTAGAAGACCTCTGCAAACTACATCCTCAATAATAAACACAGAATTAAATTGACACATTCACCACACTACCTGAACATTATAAACCTTCTTAAAAGGTAGCATTTATGGCAGAGCTGTTGACCTGAACTGCATTAGACTGTACAGGTGGAGCTGATAAAGTGGACACTGAGGGTAATAATAAAATATTATGCAATATTTATAAATGGCTGAGGATATAATAAAAACAACATCTTAATAGACTACCGTAGCAATGTGTAAATGTATATAGAAATGATGATAGTCTGAATGATAAGAATCAGAAGCAGATGTACCTTATTGATCCCCGTAGGGAAACTGGGCGATCACTAAAGGACAGGCAGAGAGGAGTTTGACAAAAGCCTTCTACATTTTTCCTCTATAGGACCGTAGTGTGGACCAGGCTAACAGGCTAACCCTCTGAACTAAAGCTAGCACACGCTGTTTACCTCAGCCTGTGATATTAACAGAGTGTGTTTATAGTGTCGCCGTGACCCGATCAGTCAACCTGGGGAGCGGCGGTACTCTTAATCATAATGTTTCCATGTGTCGGCCACAAACTGTGCCTCGAGTGACCGGATTATGGTGTTGTTTGTGCATGTAAACCAGTTACAGGCCAGCGGTCAACCAGTGGATTCATCAGTAATCAGATGGCTCTCTGGTTCGATGCTCATACATGAAGATTGTACTTCTCTTTTGGTTTTAGTCTGTATGCACAGCTCTGAAAGGGTCAGGATGATTGGGTAATGCTAATGCACCACATAATCAAAATCTTACCATCATATAGAAATGGGACAGCTTTTTCTTTTTTTTAATTTCTAACTTGTATGTGTCATTCAAGCCATGGCCTCAGCATGGTAAAGAGAAAGCCAGTCTCTCCAATTTGTTTTTTTTTCCTTGCTGTCTCTGCAGGAAGATGGACGGTCCGCGGGCACCGAGGGATGAAAGACGACGAGCACAGCACAATGAAGGTACATGAAAATAATCTGATGGTGCCTTTATTATGGCTGATCATCTGTAAATATTTATGTTCCCTTTTCCTTTACAACCCCATGTAGAATGCCATAGAGATAGGTGTTATTTGATAGTGATGCATGCTTGGAGGTAGGAAAGGTTTTATAGAGGATATACAGTGTACAAGCACAGATTTGACAGTGAAACCCCTGGGTGTCTTTCTGTCTTTCTGCAGTGGAGAGACGGAGGAGAGACAAGATTAACAACTGGATCGTCACGCTGTCAAAAATCATACCCGACTGCAACATCGACAGCAGTAAAACTGGAGCGGTGCGTGTAATGCACCGTCAAACACCGACATGTTTCCCTCTGATGTCCAAAGGAATCCTCCCTGAATCGTTTCCCTATATTTAGTTTCCAAATTGAACGTGAGAATGGTGTGTTTAACAGTAACGCTGAACATTTTGATGAGACTGGGCTCTGCCTTTGGAAAGAGACTTGAGTTCACTTTGCTGTATGACCATTTAAAGGACCAGTCCAGTGATTTTGAATTATTTATTACAATTTAGCCTCAACTTACAGTGCAACAAACAATTCTGCAAATCATGCGGGGCGACTAAAGATTTCACAAAATCCAAAGAAAATCCCGATTTCCAAATTTGAATTTCTGATTAAAACTCCCACCTTTTATAATGTTCTGCTTCTGTGGCTAATAAAGTCATCAACATTCACAAAACACAGCCCTGATAATTTGATGATAAAGCAAATGTTTCTCCATGGACTATTTTCCCTGGCGGAGGGAGCGTATCACTCTGCACTAGTTTTTAAATCATCAAAACACAACAGTGCTGCAGCTTGTAGGAAAACTAATGTGGATGACTTTATTACAGTGAGGGAATACTGGTGTGAAGAAGGCTTGAAGTCTAAGAAAGTTCATTTTCATATCGTAGAGGAATGAAACCAGCGGCTGGATAAAGACGGGAAGAATGATACCACAGCTCTAAAATACGGCTGCTTTAGTTTTGAGAAAAGATTAGCAGAAACATGAAGTATTTGAATTTTGTAGATACTGCATTACACATGCAGAATCATTGATATGGTCCTTTTTAAATCTGCAGTTGCATTGAAACATGTAAATTGAAACATGTGCAGTTAGTGGATGAGGCCAGTGACATGCAGCCATGCCTTTCAGTCGAGTCAGCTGTTGCTCAGAATGTGCCGTGCAACCTAAAATTCACTTGAAAGGTTTATTTGAAAAGTGGAACGGGACCTGATCACAAGCAAAATCATGTGATGCTTGAAGTGATGAGTAATTTTTTCTTTTTTTAAACCCGTTTGGTAATCCAGTGTCACGTTGTGTCGTTGGTCAGAGTAAAGGAGGCATCCTGTCCAAAGCGTGCGACTACATCCGGGAGCTGCGTCAGAGCAACCAGCGACTGCAGGAGAGTTACAAAGAGGTGGAGCGAGTCCAGATGGACAACGAGCTACTGAGACAACAGGTGCACCTCCCGTCCTCCTCTTTCACTCATACCTCTCAGTGTTAAGCCATTTTATTTGTTCAACCTTTCATTTTGGGTTAAGGGAGCTCAACATGTAGACGAGCCAGCCAGGAGGTTGCAGGTCTAATTTCCCCAGATTAAGAGACACAGGTTTGAGCAGGAGATGTGTATACGCACTCCCCACATCAGCTTCTGTCCAGGCCTTGGAGCTGAGAAGTGAAAGGGAAAATGCACCCATGTTGTTTTAATGGTGCATTTTTCCTGTCGCGAGCATAGGCATACATGGAAATAAAACCAGAGTCTGTTGGGATCAGACCACTTGGAAGCAGGGCGGCAACAAAAATCATTTGACAAAGGCCTGGTGTGAGAGCAGCAAAGCAAACATTTTGGGCCACTGTGATGTCGAGAGTGAGCGAGGAAGAAGATGCTTATGGTTTTTGAAAGGAAAAGCTACGCTGCAAAGATAACTTCAAGGGGAGTCAGGTTTATGGAGATTGTGTCCACTACAAAAGTAAAAGTTAGCCATGTAATAGTCCAAGAGTATCTGAGGGAGGGTTTGGTAGCACCCAACTAAACTCTGTAAACGGCTTTAAACTGTGAAACTTTGATTTTATTATTTTAAATGTCACAGGAAGGAAAATAAAAGCATGCGTTGTCTTATCTGTTTTTCCTTAATGTTTTTCTTTTTTTTTCCTAGATCGAGGAGCTGAAGAACGACAACGCACTGCTTCGAGCGCAGCTACAGCAGCACGGCGTGGAGGTGAACGGGGATGCAACACCACAGTGATGACAGACTGATGGGACTTGGCACACGTCACGTCACGAGCACGTCGCAGACTCCCACCCGCGTGAACAAAACCAGGAAAGAAAACTGAAAGGAAAAAACACAAGAGGAGCCACTTGGCATCTGAAATTGGACAAACACACACACACACACACACACACACACACAGACATAAACACACACAGCTCAAGAAGAGACGAACATTGAAGGACTGAAAACTGACGAGGCGTCCTCCTCCTCCTCCTCCTCCTCCTCCTCCTCCAAGCTGAATGCTGAAGCTCATAACTCTGTAGCTGACTGAAACTGTCACCTCCACTCAAAGGAAAACCTCGTCACGCCACCACGCTCGCACCCCAGCTTTCTTTCTACGTTGAAATCATGAACCCACTATGGAAAAAATTCACTATTAGCAAGCATCACACAGAATTCACCTTTTTACTCGACTGCAGTTTTTCCTTTCACTCTCTTTGACATTTGCTGTGTTTGAAACTACTAAGTGTGACATGAATGGAAAAACGCCCTTTTTTTTGTTTTGTACTTTAATTTATTAGTGAACATGTATACAGGAAGAAAAGACAGATGCGGTAAAGATCATAACACAAAACCATAAAGCTGATTTTTTTTTTTTTCTTCTCACTTCCTTCCCTCCTAATAGACGATGAACAAACAACAGGTAAATCAGGTACTTTGATCCATCGTCATCACTGTTACTAAGGTTAGTTTTACTGTCAGTGGACCATGTGTGTGTGTGTGTGTATATAGGTAGCTGTTCAGTTTGGTGTTAAAGGAATACTCCAAAGATTTGGGCGAAATACCCTTCTTCCAACTTACCCAGGCTGAGACAAGATGTTTGATACCATTTTCACCTCTGTACGTTCACTCGTTCAGTTCTTATGGGTAGCATTTCATGTTAGCTTAGCATAAAGACTGGAAGTCTATGGGAGTCGTTAGCCTAGCTCTGTCAAGTGAAAAAAAATAACCTTACAGCAAATCCGAAGCTGTCTTATTTACACAGTTTATCATGTGGATTTGAAATAAATGTCTTGGAATTTTAAAAGAAAGGTTTATTTTTTTCACTTTGACAGAGCCAGGCTAACGACTCCCATAGACTTCAAGTCTTTATGCTAAGCTAACATGAAATGCTACCCATAGGAACCAAACCACTGGATGTACAGAGGTGAAAATGGTATGGAACATCTTATCTCAGTCTGTGTAAGTCACAAAAGGGGTATTTTACGCAAAAAGTGGGAGTATTCCTTAAGTTTTCGGTCTACTGCCTCTCACATTGACAGTCTGAGCGCTGGGCAGAGCACATAACTCTCAATAAACATGGTCCAATGTCAGTATATTCAGTAAAGGTAATACTTCTCTGGCAATCAAAGTGTAAAGAACTTTGATAGGACAGGCGATGAGTTTTTATTTTTAGTGCAAGGCCTTAATAGAAGCCTGTTGGGAGACGTTAGGTGTTAAATGTAGCTCAGGTAATTGGGATAGTGCACTGGCAGCGGTTCCCAAACTCAACCAAGTCTCCGGGTGCCACGTCTGGAGACAAATAAGAATATCAGCGTTTATATCAGGCATTAAATCTGGGTTTGTTTTATCTGCTTATTTTTAAAGGTCACTGATGTTAATGCACTGATGTGGAGCGTCGGCCTCTTTGTGGCTCAGCAGTCCAGCTGCATTTTAGTGGAGACCTGAGGTAGCGTTGTAGATGATGATGTTGACGACGACAACGACGACGATGATGATATTCACAGTTTTATCTTTTTTTTTTCTTTTTTAATTTTATTTTTAAAGTTTGGGAACCCTTGCTGCTTATGATGTAAAGACTGAAGATTGCAAACCGACCCTGATCTGGAGAGCGCTGAGGGACATTTGGACGCGAGTGATGATAGTTGTAACTAACCAGCTTTTGTCTACACTGAAAGCAACCACAGCATGGAACTCTAACCACTGGCATGACTAATTCTGATACAATAAAACAGCAATGTTTATACCCCGGTGTCGGTCATTATTTCAAGAACAGAAGATCATGGCTTTGTTTCCACCTGCTATTAAAATGCGTCTTTGGTGATCCGATCGCAGGTGGACCGCTCTCAGTCGGTCCACCTACACCTGGCCTTAAAATGCGTCTCCATGTGCGTCTCACCTGCTCTGTTGTGATCAGATCTCATGCATCATTTCCATTTGCAGGTTGTATTTTTTTTTAAGCTGACAGAAAGAGATGTATTGTCATGCACGGTAAAACATGGTAACACCGTACAATGAAATTCTTACTTTTCTAGTACTCCTTCTTCACAAAATTAAAAAATAAGGTTAAATTCTTGCTCACTCCAGCTTCATTTTAATGAGCTATCAATCACTTAAGACAAAGTAACTCTATCGCATGTAGGGTTAGAAAGAATGTGTGTAATCATGCCAGGGCACAATTCAATTTTAAATGGAGCAAAAACCCTTCATGTTGTCGATACATATCCCCACTGTCCAGGTAGTGTTTTTCTTCATTAACCAGCTGCTTTATAGCCGACCTGCACTTCAGTTTGCATTTGATCCATCAGCTGTGCAGCTATTGGAGGGAGTCAGGTAAAATATTTTTTCTGTTGGAAAAGTGATGGTCTGGCCAGTGTCGGGGGTGTTGGCCAGGACAAGACAGAGGACGTCAGGTGAGTGGGCAGCCCTTCAATCCGTCCTGGGGCACATGTCTGTTTAAAATCTGTTCCAGGCAGGGAAAGTCAGGGAATTTGATAAATTCTTAGGACAAGTCACTGAATATCATCAAACTTTGGGCAAGGTAGCTCAACAGTTTAGCCACAGGAAGTCAGGGGATTTTACCACTGATTTAGTGCTCTATAAATCAATCAATCAATAAATCAATCAATTTGACCTTGCGATAAGGATGGGAAGCCTGTTGACAGGGCAGCTCCCCAGTTTAAATGTGTGATACAGGGCTCAAAAAAGCACAAAGAGTTAGCAAATCTTCCCTGGATGAGTTAAAGTACACCTGCATGTGTGTCCCACAGACAAAATGAGAAGAAAAGGAGCGCTGCATTCCCTCCATGTCGAAGAACGAGCATTTTGTCAAAAAAGTGCATTAAGATTCAGTCAAAACTATCACATCCCTGAAGCAAAGGAGATTTACTAAAACAAAAAAAATCTAAAACCCTCCGTTTTGTGCAGTGCACCTTTCAAGGCCTTAGTAAATCAGGGTCCAGCCTCTCAGTGCACTTTGTCTCATTGTGAAAATAATGACGCCTTTATTTCATATAAAAGTAGCAGATTAAATGCATTACATCAGTAGACTATGGCCTGTTTTTTATCAGGGAAAGCCTTTATAATTTTTGTGATAAGATCAAATACCATGGACCTGCTAGTTTTAAGTGGATATTAATGCATATTTAGAAAGACTTCCTGTGCATGGATGCATTCGCCAATTTGTATTTTATCATCTGCCGATGATGGTTGACATGTGTCTCTTGCACTTTTGATCTTTCACCTCAGCAGCTTCACCTGCCGAGGGGAAGCTGAGGCCTCGTCCTGAGATTAGTCATATGGAGCGCTCTGTTGACTTTTACTAAGCAATCACTTCGGGCGCTTGAATTCATTACACCTTTTATAAATTGTGGCCACAAACTGTCCAGTAAACTAATAACAAATGAACCGAATGCACTGATGAACCAACATACACCACAATATACACCGGCAGGACACTATAAAGCCACGTTATCTGTATTTATTCGTGCACTCCAGCTGCATAGGAGCGCTGCTTCATCTGCGTGGACGGCAGCGAGGACAGCGAGCTCATTACTGACAGGAAATGGCCAGAGGACAGCTATCAGTCACCGGGCAGGCGGCTGGTTGGAAGGCCTAAGACAGCTGCGCTTCATCACAGCGTTGTGTAATCTGTTTGCACTTCCGGCTGTCCATGCTTATAACACTGAACTGGCTTGGCAGCGGGCAATCTCTCACACCTGCCTGTGTAGTCTCAGCAGCCCGGGGCGCTAATTGCATTATCCCATGACGCATTAAAATACCCATCTTTGATTCATCAAAGTCACAAGCAGGGAGGTCAGTGTAGGGTGAAGCCACCCAAACCGAGTTTACTCTCTGTTTTATTTTTGCACTGCAGTTTGTCAGCCTCTTTGGCCTGATTTAATGTACTTACATCCAGAAGCTGTCGTTCCAAAATATTTATATTCATGGTAGGAAAACAACGGAGGCTGAATGGAGTAGAGCGATCACTGCAGTTCAAATTATTTTAACCCTCCCATCCACCCCTTTTCATATCTGTAGATACTGTATATATGTGTGTGTGTGTTTTAGTTAACAAATGGTTTCTACACACTGTAACACACTGTACAAGGAAATTTTTAAAATTCATAAACAGTGAAATCACAATTTCTGGAGAGCAAAACTTTGAATTCACTATTTAAAACATGTTTGCACATTTTACTGACATCCTTATATTTGCAGATCACTGAGTTATAGTGTGTTACAGAACATTTGTTGACTGTTTATACGCTATTTATAAATTGTCATCTGAAAGTCAAAAGTGACATATCTAAAAGGGAGCTGATTGTGTCATAAAAAAGGAAGAAAAGGTCTTTGGATGACTTGTAACTTTGATAATAATTCCTAATATACTGTCACACTCTAATGTCATGTCGTTTTTGCCAAATGGTTCATGTCTCATTTTGCAAAGGCTTTCTTCATGTAGTTATTTTCAGATTGCTGGTTGCTCAGCTGACAATCATTATTTACCCAACATTTAATTTTATGTATCATTACACCACTGGCTTCTTACTCAGCAGTTGATTTTAATTGGATTTGAGCAGCCTGTGTGTTACATAATGTGTGTTTTGGCTGGATTTGCCTCTGCTATATGCCATACTGTCACTTGCAGCAAAAGCATAGCCTACATACTGAATATTTTCTATCTTTAATCCCAGGGTTGATGACAGTGACGTTTGATGGGAAGAATGAAGCATGAAAACCTGTAAATATTCTCTTTTTAAACTGTACATCTGAAGACATTTTAAAGGATGTAATGCAAATGTATACCAGGGGTTTTCCACATTTACAGCAGTCAACATGAACTTAAAAGTTAATGTTCTGAGGGTTCTGATAATATCTATAATGCCCTGATAGCAAAGAAGAAAAAAATCAAGATAATTCATGGATGGGTAGAACATTTTTTTGCAGCTCAAAGAAGACAACATCAGCAGATAATTATTGCATTAACCTGCACTGACCTTGGAAATGTAGGCATTCATCTTGGATTGTCAGTGCTAAGGTAATTGAAACAGTTAAGACTTAAAGGGGAAACTTGCAATCTGACATGTTAATCACATTTCTGTGGCAATGAAAACCTCAATAATTAATGTTTCATGATCAAGTTACTGCCATTATGCAGGACAGGAAAGCAATTTGTCTGCCAGCACATCTCGAATTTCCCCAGCCAGCTTCAGTTAGAATTAAATAATCCGTTCTAATCATCGCTGTCTACCTCGACTTTCATTGTGTCCATTTTCTGCCAATGAAATACACAAAACACACATGAACGGATCGTTTCTTCAAAACGTTTAGAGCGGAGCACCTTCCCTGTACTTGTCGGCGTCGGGGTGTCCCAGGTGAGAGCAGCAGCGAGCCCCTCCACACCTCAGGATGTGCAGCTTTGCCACGACGCTCTTGCAGCAGGTGTTCAGCATGCTCCTCACTGCTGCAGAGGAGAAGTAGAAGATAAACGGATCCAGACAGGCGTTGAAGGTGCTGGAGAGCAGCGCCACGTTCCTCCATTTCTCGCTTTCCTTACGCACAAACCCGACCACGTGGGAGGCGTTGTACGGGCCGAAGCAGACGGCGAACACCAGCAGGGTGCCGAGGGCCAGACCGATGGCACGCAGCCTCCGGCGTCTGCTGATGTTGGGGAGCCGGGACAGGATGAGGATGAAGTTGACATAACAGAAGCAGCAGATGAGGAAGGGGATGCAGAAGAGGACCAGGAAGAGCTCCAGACGCACCGGCAGCAGGATTTTGAGGTCGTCCTCAGTGAAATCCAGGTAGCAGGTCGCTGGGGCGAGAAGAGAGGTGCCAGTGGAATTGATGCCTTCCTCGGTATCGCCTGCGCTATTAAACCACTGGGAGAAGGGCACGATGTAGACGATGCTGAGGTTCAGAGAGGTCACCACCCAGAAGAGGATGCTCGCCAGCACAGCGTAACGCGGCCTGCGGCACAGCGAGTACCTGAGGGGGAAGGCCACCCCCAAGTAGCGCTCCACGCTCACAGCAGTCAGCAGCAGTGTGCTGTTGTAGATGGTGCAGTAGAAGAGGAAGCCGGTGAAGGGGCACAGGACGTAGGGCAGCTTCCAGATCATGTCGTCCGCGGCCTCCTTCATCTTGAACGGCAGGAAAGCCAGGAAGATGAGGTCTGAGATGGTGAGGTTGAGGAGGAGGATGTCTATCGGAGCAGCCTTGCGCCTCACCTTGCGGCAAAAGGTGCAAAATGCCAGGATGTTGGCGGGGACCCCCATGAGGAAGGTGAGGATGTAGACGGAGAGCAGCAGGTGACTGTTTGGCATGTCGGCCATTCCAGCAGATACAGACTCGCAAACACTGGACAGAGGAGGAAATCATTAGTGATTCAATAAAGGAAAGCCACAACAAGAAGGAGAGTGTAGACCTCCACCAAGCTGCCAGCTGGACGATATGGCCCTGTGTCTTTAAGCCCCGCCCCCTCTCAGTGCTGTTTCCTTTCAGCCAATCAATGGGGAAAGCTGGTCAGTGCTGCTTTAGCCATGATCAGTCTCCCCAAAAGGTTTTGTGATGATTTATGAACGTGGAAAGTACGGCCCTGTGCGAAGCCTCACCCACCGCCCACCAAGTCTTGTGTCAGTTTGTCCGGTACCTTTTGACTTGTGCTGCAAAGACGGATCAAACAAGGACAGGAGCGATCACACAACCCCTCTCTGAGGTTACTTTGGTGTTTGTTGGGAGTTAAAAGAGAGAAGGCACGCCTTGTTAACATTCCTCAGCAAAGAGCAGGGAAGTCAAAGGTAATAAAAACTGTCAAGTGTGATAAACACTGAAAAATTCCATGTGATGTAAGCAGCCCCCCTCCTTTATTATTATTATTTTTTTTTTTTTACAATATTATTCACTAACTAACAGCATTTAATATTATTCTTCAAAGACACTCTTTTCTGCAAGCAAAAGGTTGAAAACTTGTGCTTCTAATGTCTCAATAGCCACTGCTGCACTTGCTTTTTTTGGAGGAAAAAAAAGAGAAAAATCAGAGTTCCGTGAAAAAGGTGACTCATCCTGTTAAAGATGTTTAGAGTTAACTAACACATGGGACGTCAGGGTTATATCCTCAAACGTGTCCTAGTTTATACTGACTGCAGAAGGAAATAATGAGAAAATAGTGAGAAAATAAAGTTCTGTTATGGAAGAAAAGAAGGTGTTATGGGATTCAGTGTGTTATTATAATGTTTGATTTAACAAGAGAGCTCAGCCAGAGCTCTTGGATTCTGGTGGAAGATTTAGGGCTGGCCCTCCAGAGCCGCTGTAAACATTCACTCCTGCTCACGTCCATTAACACTGACGGGTGAGGTCGGACACCTATTGCAGTATCATTTTATGAAGCTATGTGTTGATGAAAGTGCAGGACAGAGGAGCCCAGAACAAAATTCCCCACGGGGACATTAAAATCTATCTTTTCTTATCCTATATCTTTCAAAAAGCACCTGTTCTTACTGTTTTTGACACCAAAAACAAAACTTTTTCCAGTTTTACATACAGCCTGACCCACACCCTGGCCATGACACAGGAGCCTCCCCAACAATGACAAATAAACTTATTCACACAATGAGTAAGAAGCACATTAACACTGCTGAAAGGAAAAGAAGTTTAAAAAATGCTTATTGTAAAAGAAAAAGTTACTCACCTATATGGGCTTTAAAAAAAGAGGCTCATCTCTTCATCCCTGAGTCGTCGTCCCTCTGGTCCCGCAGCCCAGCGGCAGCATGCCTTGTCTTTGGGAAGCACAGGGTTTGATCGAATCAGGAGACTCCCCTTCATTTGCATGTCCTCCTGAATATCTGCCATCATCCCTCACGCAGCGGAAATTGAATAAGCTTTCTGACACAATCTTTGCTCTGCATTGCTCTCCAAACATCATCTCCCGGCAACCGCTCACACACGCCGCGCGATGTGTGTCTGAATGCGTTGCAATAAATGCTTGTTTTGTTTAAGGACTTGACAGACACAAAAGGAAGGGCAGATGTTACATTATTTGCAGTTCCTAATAACAGAGGAGACAGGAGGCTTTATCATCCCGCACTGCCCACCAGAGGGCAGAGCAGAATGGATTCAGTCAAGTGTGTATTTTTACTCCAAGGACCCTCTTCAGAAAATATATGTTTGTACTTCACTATGCAGTATGAAGTACACAGTTATTAACAATATATAGCAGCTGTGCAGGGAAACTTCACATACTGTGTGTCAATACAGTTTTTAGTTTTTATGATCAAGTTCAAATGAATGAAGTTATATAAAAGCAATAATTTAATTTGTTATTAATAAGTGTTGCCTGCATGCATGACAGATCTACTTAAAGATTAATTAAAGACACCCGAATGAGCTATACATTGCACCTAATACAGTCCTGCAGTTTTTATTTCACATGACTAAAAATGCACAAATACCCAAAGCTAGACAAGTTTTAAATTTTGGCATTTTATGTACAGCACATGAGACCACAGTTAATGTGCTAAAGTGTATTTTCAGAATTTCAAAAGCAAATTGATTTTTAAGCTGCAGCAACAGAGAAGATTGAGAGAACACAGTCTGGCTTACCTCTTGAAGTGTTTCAGAGAAGCCTCACCTGTGCCGGCAGGTGACTGCTGCACTCCAGGCTGTGCAGGTGTGGGTCGGAGCGTGACT
>OMLB01018279.1:22879-52362 GCA_900302555.1 Myripristis jacobus | reverse complement strand
AATGGGGAATCTATTTGATGGCTCTACAGCGCCCCCGTCTTCGTCTTTTCCTGTTTCCTCTCCCTCTCTCTCTCTCCCTCGTCTCTGTGTGGCGGTCGTTCCGTATCCGTATTGGCCGACAGCCCTGGATGTGACCCGCTGTGTAGCTGCCGTTCATCACTGTCACAGGCGGAGACACCATCGCTGCCCTGTGGAAGGTCAGCCAGTGTCACCCGGAGCCCTACGACCTTTTACCGTTACCCTTTGACCCCTAAACCCTCACATCCCCTCCCTCTCTGAATCCCCACAACATCACTCCTCATAGCCCCGCCAGACCTGATGGGATATGACTGCACATAAACTCTCATTTACACACACACACACACACACACACACACACACACACATGCACAGTCCTCTGCATTCTCACCATTATCAGCGCTTCAAATAGATACCATTCCATTTGAAACTTCTTGGCCAGCAATCAGATGATTTAATAGGATGCATTTTTCCACATTCCAGAGGGTTCATTTCCAGTCAAATGTGCTCCCCTGAAAGAAAAATATACATTATGTAAGCATTCTTTTCATTTCCACAGGGGCCAACAGTAATTGTGGAGCCACCCCCTTTGAAAAGCGAGCATCAGACTTGATGCCTTGGAATGATTAGGACCATAAATTAAATAAAAGGGCCTTGAGGACAAGAAAACAACTCCCCACCAAAGCAAGTCTAGAACGCAGCAGAGAGCGATCAAGGAAATTACACCAAGGCTTGATATAATGGAGGGATGTCCACATTCACTTGAGACACATAAGGCCCATGTAATTTCTTTGAGGGAGATGAAGCAAGAAAAAAAAAAAAGATGAAGCTGCATATCTTTAGAGGACATTTTCCCAGCTCCTGGCACGTTGGTTCCAAGTTCCTCCATACACTAATGAGTGAGAAGTGGAAGTGGAATGACTTTGAAATCAATTCAGCTCTTAGCTGCAGGCCCAGGCCTGACCTCAAAAGGAAGCAGGCCAAAGGCAACAGGATGGGGAGGATGTTTACCTCTGAGGTGGAACAAGGTGGAGTGTACATCAGAAGCACATTCCAGTCCAGAAATGTAACCTGTCCACCCAAGAGTGAATGAGTGTCTACAGGCTGTCCATCAGATCTGTATGCATCGTGATCATATTAATATGATAGATAGACTGATTGATTGATTGATTGCCAGTTCAAAACTCAACAGTAGCTTTCACTTTCCTATTGTGTGCCGTACCAGTACCGGGTTTGGATGCAATTTCAGAGACACCTTTGGAGGGCTCTTCAATCTTGAGCACCCTACAGCACCGTACTGCCAAAGGCCCACTCACCATAGAAATATGCACAGGGTGCCACCACTTCACAAACTCACTCAAACTGAGCACTGTGTTTTGATTCAAAACCCACAAAGCATTTTTTTTTTCCAAAGCCCACAAGAGGAACTTTATATTTTCTCCCCATTTTGCAGCATCTCTTTCACTGAGAAGAGTTGTCAGACAGTTTTGTAGCCTCCAGCAAGGTTGGAATTACTTTCAAGTGACTTTGTTCCATCACTGTTATCACCTTAGCCCAAACTTGTCTTGAAATCTACACGGAGAGGGAGGGAATGGAGGCAGGTATTGATTAGTCTGCTTCTCAGCGAAGGCCCTGAGGTGAACAGTAAATACTTATGGAGAGACGCAATGGCACATCATCGCAAGGTGATGAAATGAAAGAAAATTCTCTCTCCACATATCTACTAAGTTGCAACAACACTTTGGGGAGTTGGCTTGAGGTAAAAGGGAAACAAAAATGCTTATGTCTTTATGGTATTATTTAATGGGGTTTGGTGATCTCTGTAAGTATCTAGCCAGAGTAAATTAGTGATAAGTTTTAAAGGGGTAGATAAGGTTAAGAAACTCCAATTTCCTTGATCCACAACACACAACTGACTTTCTGTCTATAATTTCTCATTAACAAAAATTGCTGTATAAATGGTTTACGGTTAGACTGTAAGGTCATCCAGATCTTGATAAATCAGATGGCCCTCAATGAACCCTGAACTATCCTGCAAGTGTAGAGACAAATGGGGCCAGTCCTTGTCTGCATTCCATATTGCGTGTAAAGGCATGTCTGATAAGCAATAAGTCTTCCAGATAACCATTGACTCCAAGGGACCAGTTCAACTAGATAACCTTTGGTTGGTTGTGTCAAGGGCCCCTGTAGCTAATCCCTGTTCACATGATACATGCCAACGGTAGCTGCATGTCAGTGTTGTGGGCCACATATTGTCAAACTGTGACTTTTTTCTGGAATGAGAAAATATTTTCATTTGTTTCCATGCTCGTAGTTTTCACTGTCAAACAGAGTTTAATACATTTCAAAGTTATAAGTACAAACGTAATAAGGTTAACTAAACACACAAATGAACATTTACATTTTTAACTAAAAAGAAACGAAAAGGGGGCCACAATTCAGACAACCCGCTTTTTCTGTGACATCAAGAGCTTTTAATGGATGTGTCCTTGAATTTGGGTTGTGCTTTGTCCTCCTTTGGAAAAAGCTGTGTTTGCAAATTGCAGACCAGTGGGTGAGTCTGCACATGGCACAGAGGGACATGTCACTGACTCCAAGACATGCCTCTCAGAATTTGATGCCTGCAAGAAGGGGATTGTCTGTGGAGTGAAGGAGAGTGGCCGATCCTCATAGCAGGTAAGACCCTTCCCCCAAAAAACCCCTCTGTAACAGGGAAAAAATGGAAGAAAACGTGGTATTATCTCTCTCTCTCTCTCTCTCTCTCTCTCTCTCTCTCTCTCTCTCTATATATATATATATATATATGTATGTATGTACACACACACACACACACACACACACACACACACACACACACATACATACATACATACATACATATATAGTGATATTGTCATTTTTGTCCATACTATCCAGCCCTACCCAACCTTGAAATGGTGTGTTTTGGCAACTGCAAGCTGCACTTATAGTGGGTATATTTGCTCTTTTTAACCTTTATTTATCCAACAAAGGTTTGCTGAGCATGCAGGCTCTTTCTCAGCAACACCTGGCTGCAGGCAGCTGCACACTACAACCACACTTTGCTGCTAGCCACCGAGAAGTTAAATGGAAACAGTTTGGTGCCTCGTTCAAGCACCCCTCAACAATAACTTTTGAGGGAGAGGAGACCATTTCTTATCTGCTTCACCAACTCCAGCTTCCCAACCAGCAGTTCCAGGCATTTTAAATGACAACCTTCAGATCCCAATTGCGCCAACCTTCAGTCTACAACTGCTGCCCCTCTCATAAGCCAAATGAAACATTATCTGAGATTGCCACACCAGGGCAGCCAGCACCAGTAATACCTGACAGTGGGATTAGCATTAGTGTTGCCTTAATGGAGGTTCACTGGCATGGCTTGCAGGCCTAATATGGATTAATTAGTATGGCTCACCAAGGCCATATAGGTTCATTAGCACTTCTTGCCAATGCAATATAAGTTCATCACCACAGTTCACCAACCCAATATAAGTTTAATTTTGCCCATTGGCCATGTACAGTTGGCCTGATTTCCTTTGCTATGTATAAGGCAGGATTGGTGTAATCTCTGCCAGAAACTGTTGCAGTCAAAGTGGGCATGAGGAGAGTCTTTGGCTCCTACATGTTAGAGACTTGGAATTTATGGATAAAAATACAAACACATCCATGGAAGCGATATCTATATATACATATACATATGAACCTCCCTGATCTGTCTGTGCATCTGCATATTTTGTTAAACATTTTAAAAATGTAACACAGATCAAGTAATTATCAATATTACTATCTTATATATTGGTCTGCTAGTGTAACCTCATTTCTTCTCCTCCCCTTACACTGACCAGAGTTCACATCCACCCCCACCCTTCTGGCTGTGCTCTGTATGTCACATCCTGTTTAATTAGCTATTTGAGCCACAAATTAAATATTTAGAACAGGCCTTTTTGTTATATTGGGTTGCTTTTTTTCCCTTTTTACTTTGGATGTAGTGGAAACTTGCATTTGTTTTTGAGGGGACTCACCAGATGCAGAGGCTGCATATGTGTATTATTTCTCAAGGACAATGAATGCATTAGACAGAACAATAAACAAACATGCGGCCAAAAAAAACTGTATCTTTGTGAGGCTTATACTGTGGGTGATGTGATAAAGAGTATATAGCTGGAGTTGGTCAAATTTGTCTTATTTTTGTAATAATTCAGTCTTGAATTTATTCCTATTGTCTCTACTTCTGTTTATAGGTTTGTGTATAATGGGAACTGCACAGGTTAACAGCAGGTAACCTTGCAGCCATAGGTTGATGAAAATCATCTGCTGGTTACTTGGTTTCCTTGATGTCTGTCAGTCGCTGAGAGGTCTCCCTAAACTCCAGTATGATTTGAATCCGCTAAACTGCCACCGTGCATCCATTGTTCCATTAAACAGTGCTCTTGTCCTTAACATGTGTGCATACACCCTCCATCGCCACCCCAATCCATTTATGCAGCACCATGGGATGTATTTAAATCCATCATCACACTGTTAAGTGCTGCTCCCACTTTGAAGTATAATTAATATGTGACAACAAAGCTAAGGCTAACCGAATTCTCTCTTCATTTTCATGTTGCAGCTAGTGTCACTCAGTGTGCCACTTGATCAAAAGGGACCTCACCCTGTTGGCATGATGACAGATTTGTTCCAGAGGGAAATCCTGAATTGACATTTAGTAGGTGGTAAGAGGGGTGGGGCATTTCAGAATTGTGGACTTGGTCTTCTGTGGGGCAACAATGAGGGAGAAACACATGCAGCGCACATGCAGTGTGACTGCATTGTTGACAAGCAGATGCCTTAACAAGAGCCAGCGCCTCTTTTGGAAACATGCATCCGGTACATGATGACAGCATAGCATTAGATAGCATTAGACACTGCTCACCAAATGTAAGCAGTATCTAATGCTATTTGTTAATGGTTGAATTTTAGATTGATTGAGTTGGTGGTGTTGATGTTACCAAATTGCAGCACTGGCTTCATGCTGGTGTCACAGTTGTTCTAGAGCACGCCTTTGCTTCATCTTCGCACTGTATCCTAGGTTTTGTTGTCTTCATAACATTATGTCAGTATGTTCCGTGAATCTCAGGACACACTTCTAAGCACCAAATACCAAAACGCATAGCCTAAACAAAAATCAGACCACTAAAATTCAGACTGGAATGACATGTTTTCTTTTCTTTTTGGATTCAGCTTTTGGAAATTTCCTATTGGCAGTGAGCGTGTGTGCTGAACACCACTGCTTCCAGCAACCCGGAGGTATGAAACCTCTACAGTGAAGTGATGAAATTTTGAACACAATCAATCGTCATGGTGGCAAAAGGTAGAAAAATAAAGCCCAAGTTGGAAATAACAGGCATTATTATCCTTTGACTTGGGCATGTTAGCAGCACCTTTGTTTTTCAGGAAGTTAAGCTACCTCTGGTTCTGTCATCTGTGAGCAAAGATGTGTGAGAATCAACGTTTACCTCACCCAGTGCTGAGATTTCTGGCTTTCAAAAATCACTTTCTGGCTTCTGCGCCACTTTGGAACAAAATCCCTCCACAGACGTGCTTTTTCAACTGCTCAAGTAGTTGTCTGTTACAAAAGTGTTGCCATTATGTCAATTACAGATCTGTTGATGCTGCCACAATCCCTTGCTGATAGGGTCCACGTAACAGATGAAAAGTTTAGACTTATTACTATGTATGAATTTAACAATATACATATGTGACACAGCTGTTCACATGCATTTCTTGATTCCTCTGGGTCTGCTGAAGTCACTAAATAACATATACATCACCTGAATTCTCCCTGTGCTCCTTGATAACCCGGGGCAATGAAGTGGTTGGAAAAACCCTGAGCTTTGCCTTGCCAGATGACTTTGTGGGTGCATCTCCCAGGA
Source organism: Myripristis jacobus (assembly GCA_900302555.1). Classification (NCBI taxonomy): domain Eukaryota; kingdom Metazoa; phylum Chordata; class Actinopteri; order Holocentriformes; family Holocentridae; genus Myripristis; species Myripristis jacobus. The sequence goes on along the minus strand of OMLB01018279.1, from coordinate 46,414 downwards.
AGGTGGAAAGAGAAATGCACAGGTAGCCAGTGTTATGAAGCTAAAACTTGGGATATATGTACCCTTGTTAGAATTAGTAAGGACTCTAGCACAGGCATTTTGAATTAGCTGAATGACAATTTCCAGGTTTTTGGGAACCAGAAAGGACTGGATCTTGGAGATTCTGCTGCATAAAACAGAACTGGACAATTAGTTCAACATGCTGATTGGAATTAAGATTATGTCACCTGCATTTTCCCATGCTCCTTGATGACCTGGGTAAATGAGGGTGTCTCTGACCTTTAACCTTTTGGAGGTTAGGCAAGCCGGTCCATCTGGTTTCACTGGGAGGGATTGGGCTGCTTATTTTTTCCCACTTAAGCGGCCTAGATTGGAAAAATAAATGGGTCACAGAGATTAACCTGTCGTTGGTTAGGTGTCAGTGAGACAGTTGTCTGATAGTAATGTCGCCTCAGGACGGTCAATCATCAGGCTCCACCCACTGTACTCTTAGAGACCAGTAGAGGGCGGAGCTTGAATGAGATAGAACAAAGGTTATGCTTATAATCCTAGTTCTACGAGCACAAGTGTAGCACTCTACCTATGGTCCCAGATGGTCATATAACACTCGCTGAAGAGAGATGGTTGATGGCAGCTTGGTACACTGCCTTAGATACTATGTAGCCCATGCACACAGGCAGTCCTGATTGGCCGGCTATTTTTATGTATAATTCAGAGAGCTTGTCCATGCATATGATTGGAGGAGAGTATTACCCACAGAGTCCAGTAGAGGGCTCCACCTGTGCTTACAGAACTAGGGTTATATTATCATAACCCTTGTTTCACTTGTTGCTACTAGATAGAGAGCTTGCATAGTTAAAAATGATGAAACAGTCCAGAAATTGTCAGTCAATCTGGAACATTTTGAGACAAATAAGGAAAGCTGAAACCTACCAGTATTGTGTTTGTGATTATTTCACTAAAACTAGAACATCTGGCCATCTTAATTTTGGTTCAACAAAATATTAAAGGGGTAAAACTTTTTTTCTTTTTTTTTTCTAACAAATGCCAACCTTATGGAAGCTGACATAAAATCTAAAAGTACTTTCTCAGATATGCTTTAAATAAAGTCCATTCACATGAGATGATTATTCAAATTGTATGCTGTATTCAGAAGAAGATATTTTATTCTACATAGTGTGGGTCACCTTATCTTAGAGGCTTTCATGTGCATGGCCATGTTTAGACCTTCTTCTTTTTATTTCTAAGAAGAGGCTGACAAAGATCAAAGATTTGAGAAACTGTTCAGTGGAAGGCCACAAAACATTTTCTTCTCCTTCTTACTTTTGTTAGCATTACTCTCATTCAGTCTACACTTGTTGTGAAACATTCTGATTGACATCTCCAAGCTGACGGCGGGACCCTGTGAGAACATTACCATATATGTAAAGTCAAGTCGTCTTCACCACATATTAGCATTCAAGAAATTTAAGGAACTCGCAGAAATACACCTCGTTGCCTCAAGGAGAATGCTGACATATTTTTAGTCACAATTAATTCCATGCTGCAATTTTTTTTTTAATCACTGCTGAAAAACAGAGATGTCAATCAAAATATGCAATCAAATTTTTGACATTTTGCTGCTTCATCCACTGTCAATATTTCCAAAAACCTTTCTCTTCCACTTTTTGGTATTGTCTCCTCCAACATTGTACCTTCAGTGGTGGGTAAAAGCAAAAAATATGTTGCCAACCCTGAACCCCCTTCATATCATTCCACAGTTCTACCATCCACATGCGCACGCACGCACGCACATTAAAACATGTTTTAAATAAAGTGCATTATTCAAATTGTTTGGCATTATCACAGTAAGATATTTTATTCTTTCATTTTTCATTTTCATTCTTTGTTTAGATCTTCTCTTTTAGTTTAATGGCTGATTGCCTCTTCACCAGGGTTTCATCACCACCTGACTTGACTGCAGTGATCTCACCTCTATGTTACTCTCTTATTCATGTTCAAAAAATGTTAAAAAACTGCTCCAAGAAAGTTCAAAGTTGGTACGCCTTGCTAATTTCATCTTGTGTGCCAGGGCCCACTGCTATTTTCCCCTGCTTGACACTCATTTGACAAAAAACAAAACAAAACAAAATATGGAGAAGCAGAAAATTGTCTAAAACACTGTATGTAAGCTGGACCACAAATACAAATGACCAGCAAAAAAGAAGCAGAAGTAAAAGAAGGTGAAAGCATGCCTAGCTTCCTGTTGTATGTTGCATCGAGAGTGCAGCATGAAAGTGTGCCACTTTTCTGTGCAAGTTTGACAAGCGCAGTAAACATGGCATCAAAGAACTGTGCAGCTAGAAATCCAGTCTGGTCACTCGCACACTGCAGCACGGACAGTGAATATAAAGAATATAAGGATTTTCCTGCTGGGTGAACTTGATGCTATGTTGTTGCCATATGCAATACTGTTATCTTACACTACATTGTTATCTTACAGTCTTATCATTTGAATAAAGAACATTGCATGTTTCAGTGTAAACAGAATTGTCAAGTACTGTGGCATTTTTAATTTCACTTCCCAGAAGTGGAGCAGCAAATGTTAGAAAAGTGGCCTTGTGACCAGAAAGTCATTAGTTCAATTCCTTCAATTATCAGGGAAAATCCAGACAGGAAAGAAAATTAATAATGCCCTCCCTTTGCTCAGAAACTACCGCAGAGGAGCTTTGCAGCGAGGTACTTCAGAGTCAACTGCTCAGTGGACAGACAGAAATTTTAGACATTGGTTTTGAAGCTGTCTGAATGTGAGGCAGTATGGTGTTGATAAAGAGCACACAGTTTAGCCATCACTCTGGATAAATACATGGAATGAAAAAAGCTTGAATGCACTACATCATATGGTTTCCTTAGTTTGCCTGCATGCTCCTCAGGTCACTGTGAAAGCAGATGCTGTGTCAGAGAAAGTCTTGCTGGCTCCAAGATAAGCTATCGGGCATCTCCTGATACCTGCCATTCTCTGTCCATCCCAGTGGGATCCAAGGGCCAGCCACTGGACTGCAAAGAGAACAATCTGCTTCCAGATAAAGCAGTGACATTCACAGTTGTGGCACCTGGGCTTGGAATAGATGATGAGCTTTCTGTGTTTGTGTTTATGTGTGTGTTGTGCTTTTCTGTGTCTGTGCATTTGTGTGACAGAGAAAAAATGAAAATATAGAGAAAACAGAGGAAAATAAAGCAAACAGCACAAGACAAATCTCATCATCACTGTGGAAATGAAAAACAGCTGCACACGGCACCAAACACAAGACCTGTTGCGTAACCTGAACACAGAGGGTAACTGACATTTTGTGCCTCACACTGTCAGTGTTTTTATTATTAACGCTTGAACCACTTGGACTTTAACAATCCATCAAAATGATGAGGAAATTAAAAATATCCCTCAATCAGACTTTATTTATTTAGCAACTTTCATAAAAATACATGTCACACAAAGAAAAAAAAGGGAAAAAGAAGAACTCATCAGTTTGCAATAAGGAAACACCAGAGGCAGGATTAGGACCAATAAGAGACAGATAAAATTCAAAGTAGCAAAAATAAAAGTACTAATTACATGAGGAAGATATGAAAAGCAGAATAACAAATAAACAATAGACAATACAGTAATGACAATGCTAATATAAGTAAAATAAATAAATAAATAAATAAATAAATAAAAACTCTAAACAGTAGATAAAAGTAACTGAATAGTTAAGAGTGCAAGATAAAATAATAAAATACTAAAGAGGCGGGCATGTATAGAAATGACTAAAACCAGAAAATAAAACATTACATATTAAAACCAAACAAGCGAGAAAGCGGAAGAAACAGAAAGGATAGACCCAAATAGACAAACAGGCTAAAACACACAAATAACACACACAAACACAAATAAATATATAATTAAATGTACAAAATTCAGTTACTAAAGGCTAAAAGGATAGGTCTTGAGTTTCCTTTTAAAAATCTAAACTTTCTAACAGTTGTTCTGATTTTTACGAAGACTTAAAAGGCTGCTACCAGAAGATCTGCAGGTTCTAGAGGGTTCATTGGCTAAAAGCAAATCTGATAAATATGTAGGAGCAACACTATTAAGAGCTTTGAAAATCAATGAAAGAATCTTAAAATCAATTCTGAAACTAATGGGCAGCCAAGTAATGTTTGCTCTGTCCTGATCAGCACATGAGCAGCTGAGTTTTGAAGAAACTGTAGGTGAGCTAAATCATTATAGGGAGACCAGAAAGTAGAGCATTACAATAGTCAATCCTGCAGGCAATAAAGGCGTGCATTAGTGTCTCAGTGTTGGCTTGAGTGTTGGCACTTTGGCAAAGTTCTTCAGATGATAAAAAGCATTCTCAGTTATGTTTTTGACATGAGGTTCAAAACTAAGATTTGAACCAAAGATAACTCCAAGGGTTTTTTCTTGATGACAAGGTTTTAATGCCAGTGCTTGCAGTTTCTTATTGAGTTTGCCTCTCTCACCTTCAGTACCAATAATCAAAACTTCAGTTTTGCCCTGATTGAGCTATACAAAATTATCCGTCATCCATAACATGATATCTAAAATACAGGTGAAAAGAGCCTCTATAGGCCCTGTGTCATCAGGAGACACTGATATGTAGAGATGTGTATCATCAGCATAGCTATGAAAATTTATGACATGCCCCGTGATGACGTTCCCAAGTGGAAGCATGTAAAGATCAAAACGTGTGGGACCTAAAATCAAACCTTGAGGGACACCACAATTCATTTTATAGCTTTTAGATGAACATTCATCCATCTTTACAAAGAATTAACTATAATTCTCTATTGGTGAGATAAGATTTGAACCAAGTTAGTACAGCACCAGAGAGGTCAATCCGATTGTAAAGTCTACCTAAAACAATTCATTGGTCTACTGTATCAAAGGCTAGTTCAAGTAGTACTAAAACAGAAAGTTTTTTCATTTCTATGTTAGACATGGGGTCTTTTAAAACCTTGACTAGGGCCGTTTCAGTGCTATAACTGGCCCGAAAGCCAGATTGGCATTTTTCAAAAACGTAATGGGAGGTCATAAAATCATTTCACAGGTTAAAAACAAGTTTTTCCAAAATTTTACTCTACAATGGCCGATTGGACACTGGTCTGTAATTATTAGGAAGAGAGACAAAGTGTTTCACTTCAGAAGAGGTTTAACTATTATGGTCTTAAGAGCAGGTGGGAAAACACCCATCTGAAGAGGCTAGTTCACAATATTTAGAAAGTCTTCAGTGAAAGAGCTATAAACTATTTTTTTTTTTTTTAAAAAAAGGATGTGGGGATGGAATCTAAAAAGCAGGTTGCAGGTTTTAATTGGGAAATAATTTTTCCAAGCATCACAGCATCAACGATTACAAATATGTGCAGTGTTTCCTCACATAAAAACAACTGGGGTATTAAAATTCATAGGCTGACAATGACATAAGTCTGATTTAATAGTGTCTATTTTATCTCTTAAGTGGACTTCAAATTCGTCACATTTGGAATTGGAAAACATGTTGTCAGACTTAAAAATAGGGTTAATTAGACAATCAATGTTTGAAAAGGACTTTGGGGTTACCCCAGTTGTCAGTAATCAACTTTGAGAAGTGTGCTTGTCTTGCATGTTTAATTGCCTAATTGTAAATGGCCAGCTGTTCATGGAAAATTTGATAACTGACTATTATTTATTCTTCCTCCATCTTCTTTCTGCTGTTTGATGGTTTCTCTTTAATTGTTTAATTTCCTCGTTTCTCCGGGTGTCGGTTTTGAAGTAACCTTTTTTAGTTTAAGTGGAGCTACAGTGTCAAGGGTAGGTCTTAGTTTAGTGTTAAAACTATCTACAACAAAGTCACAAGAAGAGGGTAAATATTTGCAGGAGTGTTGATTAAGATCAATAACATTTGCAGGCACTTCAGTAGTAAGATAGTGTTTCCTGACAGTTAATTCTGGAATCTTGCTGTATAAAACTATTGACAGTAAAAAAGAGACAAATGATCAGAGATGCCTTCATCCACAACTGAAAGTGCCAGTAAGGCCATGGGTTATTTGAAGGTCCAAAGTATGACCCTTCAATTATGAGTAACATTGGATAAAATCCATAAAGTTCAGCAAATTTAAAAATTCAAGAGGAAAAGAGTTTGATTGATTGTCCACATGCAGGTTAAAATAACTTAAAATAATAATTCTATCATAAATGGTGTGAGTAAGTGAGATTACTTCTGAAGCGATATTCAAAAGATGTGTATTAACCAAATGTAATGTCTTTAAAACCAAGTGACACTGAGAGGATAGTTGCTGTACCCCCACCTTTTTTACCTTTTCTAGAGGAGAATGAATAATTGTAGTTTGATGGTAAGGCTTCATTAAGAGCAGCTGGTCTCTCACTATTAAGCCATGTCTCAGTTAAAAACATACAATCAATATTGTTGTCTAAAATCAAATCGCTAATAAGAAATGTCTTGTTTAAAAGAGATCAGACATTCAGAAGTGCCATATTCAAGGTCACTGGCTAAGTTCTCTTCAAGGGTGGACTAGATGATGGTGTGTGTGTGTATAGGTCTGAGATTATTAAAGTTCACGCTGTAAGTGTGTTTTGTGTAATGTCTGGTAGTGATCACAGCTGGAATTGTGGTATAGGAGCTTGTGGTATCCCTATACTTAGGCGTACTTTAGGGGGCGCTAGTGGTGCTGTGAGAAGTAGTGGAGAGTGGATCTGGGTCATTCGGGGTTGGTAGTCAATCATGTGAGGAGGTGGATGATGACCCAAGCTGGTCTGTGGCATGCTGATAGTCCATGTGGTGTATGACAGAGTGGTTGATATTTGAAGTGAGCAGCCATGATCCCCTGAAATTGGGATGGATGTCATCGTGCCTAAAAGAATCATTGCGCTCTCATAAGAGATTAAAGTTATCTATAAAAACAGCACAGTTCTCCCGGCAAACAGTGGTGAGCCATTTGTGGGGGCTCGAAAGTCTGGAGAAGCACCCCGTCCTGTGGCCAAGGGAAGGACTGGGGTCATATAATCCTATAAAAATCTTTTTTGTTGAAAAGCTGAATAAAATCTTGTTTTAAAATTTCCAACTGTCGATGCCGGATATTGTTTGTACATGTACTACCACTTTGTTCACCTATGAGTTTGCTTCCAGAATGTCATGGATTTTTGCAGAGATGTCGTTGATAGTAGTGTCAGGGAGACAGATTGTGTTTTTACTAGGGATGGGATTCGAGAACTGGCTCTTGTTAAGAACCGGTTCTCAGTGGTCCGAATCCTCGGATTCGTTTGCCGAAGTGCTTAACGATTCCGCTATCGAGTCCACTGCGCATGCGTTATGACGTCATACGCACGTCGTGTTGCTACAGAGGCAGCACGGCATTGAGGCAGAGGCGTTCAAAAGTTTGGTTATACTTCACGTGGAAAGACGACAACAGAGCCACTTGCAACGCTTGCAAAACTTCTGTTTCGACAAAGGGAGGAAGTACTAGCAGCATGCAGAAACATCTGTCCACACAGCAGGCAGTTACTTTGCAGGAATGTCACGTTTTCGATACGCTCCGGAGTGACGCTAACGCTAATGAAGCTCAAGCAAGCAGCGCAGCTAAAGCTAGCATTGTCCAGTGACATGTTAAACTGTTATTTTTCTACATTAGAGTTCCTGACTTGGTTGTTTTTGTCACTGCTGGACTGGTTTTATTTTTGGCAGCTCAGCTCATAAACCCTTTTAAAAAGGAAGGAGCAGTGTCTAGTAACATGTTAAAATGTTATTGGATTTTAATTACATTGGAATTTCAGATTTTTTTTTTAAATGTCAGTTTTGTTTTTTGGTCAAGCGGAGAAGAGATTTTCTTTTATGCTTCAGGTTTGTTTAAAGTTATTTAAAATGTATTTATTTATACATACTGTATACGCTGTAGGGCTGGGTATCAGTACTCAATACCTTTTAAGCTATTCAGCAAAATAACCCAGAACCAGGTAGTATCAGAACTCCAGTCAAATGCTCCTTGCATCTGATCCTTCTGTACCCAGATTGAGAAAAAAAAAAAAAGAATATTTGTTTTGTACAGTTTTGTACAGTTATTTAATAAATATTTCAATAATTTGAACACTCAAATGTAGCTTGTAAAAGTCATTTGGATGGACAGGAGTGGTGGCATTTTAACAACACAGTGATATAAATGAAAGCTAATACAAATAAACCCATTTGTACTTTTTTTCTTGCCCTTGCCCAGTGAGATTCGATAAGAGAATTGAAAATCGAATTGATAAGCAGATTCGATCATGGAATCGGAATCGCTAAAATCCTATCAAATCCCATCGCTAATTGTGCCAGCCTTGATTGAATTAGACTGACATCTCTGCTCAAAAGCTCAGGATAACTCAGGTCAGGCTTTGTTAGCTGGATTTTCCGAGCTCATTTTGCAAAATACCCTCAAATCTCGTCTCAGATCATGTTGTTGAGTGTTTGCTTTCTTCTCTGCTGCATATTTCAGCCTGTGTAAAGCTCGAGCTTCCATGAAACTGAGCAGGAGGAAGCCGGCAGAGGAAATAAATGAGGTGATGGAAATATAAAACAGAGCTGAAGCTGTCACTGGGAAACTGCAATACCTAGTTTCTTCTCCTCTATAGCTAGTTAGTTGCCTTGATTTGAATTTGATGTATCAGGAGAAAAGACAGTGGCATCCCAGAGGGCTGAACTGAGGCTGCGGTGGTGAGGAGAGAGCCGAGCTCCGGGGGAAAGCTTTCGGTTCACTTCAGTCAGCCTGTCAGCCATGACACCAGCAGGCCGAGATCAGACGCCAGCAGCAGAGACGAGCCCGTCCTCTGGGCGGCAGGCCAAGCAGCTCACATCGACAACCAGACAGAACAAATGTGCAGCGAGGTGAGGTGAAGTCGGGTCTGCCTTGAAGCTTTTCCAACCAGAAAATACTTTGATTACCGGCAGCAGTTAACCTCCACAACCACACAAACAGCTCATACCTTGTGTTAAGTATTAAATTATTGTAAAAGGCCTTTCACAAGCATTTAATAACGTCAATCTGGTGTGATTTGATGTTAAAACATATCATTTTAGTCATTATAACATAGTTTTTTGTTGTTGTTTTTTTGCTTACTTTATTTTGTTTTTCAAATTTTCTGGTAATTTGTTTACTGATTTTCTGGTTTTCTTCTTATTTATTTTTTGCTCCCATAATATTTAGTTAATTTGTTATTCACCCTTTTTCCTGTGTTTTCAAAGGAAAAACGTGAATTTGCTCATGTTTCAGAGGGTTAAACTGCTTCAGTGTCATACTTGGGTTACCTTCTGCCATGTTGTCCATGAATGTGTTGTGACAAATTGGGATGAGATTAAAACAGAAAGAAGAAAACATTAAAATTTTCTGCACTGTAAGAAGTTTACAGCGCATCCTTAAAAACAGTCTTGGACACAATAATCTAAAAATGTCTTCAATCCATCTCTCAAACATTTAAAAAATGCTATGGAGCCAATAAAACAAGCCAATAAGACAATAAAATTCAGGATTTATTTTGTTGTGTTGCACAGTGAGCTCTCACAAAACAAAGGGCACTGTAACAGGAGATTTGGGGTTTTTACTGTTTTGTGAAAAAAATAGTCGACTCCCGTGATGTTTTTACTGTCAGCTGGCATCATGTGCAGTCATGTGATTACAAAAAGGAACAAAAGGCAGACACATTTTTCACAACCACAGTGGTTACTCTCAAAAAAGAGGAACAATCTATGCAACCAGCCTCTCAGATTTTTTTACCCAACCTTTTTTTTTCTTTTTAATGATTATCTAATTATCTTATGATCATGCTGATTATTTTTCTTCCTTCTTTTCTGAAAGTATGTGGATCTCCAAAAATCTACTTGAAAATGCATCTTTTGCATTCGGATTTCATGGAAAAACTGAAATTATCATCATTTCCAAACGAGTGATGGGAACATTTTGATGTATTTCCCTTTTAAAAACTGCTGTAGCGACTAAAAAACATTTACATCTCTGCTAACTGTTTCTTTTCACTGACAAGTTGGCAGCAGATTCAGCCGTTCCCAGCATATTAACTCACATAAAACAATAGATCATGAGTCACGTCTTGTCATTGCTGAGATAACACAGGCTCTACTGCCTCTGTACTTCCTCTGACTTCAGAAGCGATGGATTTGGTCAACATCTTTGTCTTTATTCACATTCAGAACAAAAAGGAAAGGCAGATTATGGCTGAGTGGTAGCTGTGAGGAAGTCATTCTGCCTCAGCAAAAGGGAGGCAGAGAGATTAATAGAAAAGGAATGTAAATTTTGCTTCCAGGATGAGGCAGATTGGAGTCAGACAGCAGTGCCGGTGCTAAAATTTCTGAGGTATTGTGACCAACCTAACCCCCCCGAGCCACCAGCATAAACCCTCTGTGAGCGGGTTACCTTCTGTCCATGCTGTCCATGAATGTGTCCTTCAATCTTAATTTCTCCTTTCAAACGTGTCAGATTATCATTATTCTTGACTTTCTTTAGTCAGCTCGGGCCCAGGCTGGCTTTTTTCAGACATCGTAGGCGGGACGTTTGCCACAGCGTACGGTGTGAAGGTATTACGCCGCTGACGATGCCCCTCTGTCCTGCTGTATCGGCTCGGCCGCCCGCAGATCCTTCCCATGATGCCCCGCGACATCGCCGGTGACAGCATCAGCATGATCACAGGCTCCAGGAAAACATTACAGGAGCTGGTCAGCATAGCGTCTCTCCTCCACGCCACGTTTTCCCACAGCACGAACCCCACGATGTGTGAGGCGTTGTACGGCGCGTAGCACACCACGAACACTGCCAGCGTGGACAGGGCCACTGTCAGCACTCTCTTCTTTCCCATAGCGGGCAGATTGGAGCGCCAAACCAGAGCAACGCAGCGCAGGGTGCAGAAGGCCGTGACCATCAGGGGCAGCAGGAACAGGACGACCGCCATTTCCAGGCGCAGGGGCAGCAGCACGTCGAGCTGGGACGCGTTGAAGTGGTCGTAGCAGGCCGAGACGTCATCGTTGATCGAGGAGACAAAGTTCGCTCCTCCTTCAGCCACCAAGCCGAAGCCGAGGTGTAGAACCACCACAGCCCACAAGGCGGCGCTGATGAAGCAAGAGATACGGGCACGGCGGTATCGCTTGTAGCTAATCGGGAACGCGATGCTGAGGTAGCGGCCCACCGTCACGGCGGCGAGGAACAGGCAGCTGCCGTAGAGCGAGGAGAAGAGGAAGAAGCTGTAAACGGGGCAGAGGGGCGCCGGCAGCCTCCAGTCCTGAAGGAGCGTCTCCAAGGCCTTGACGGGCAGCCAGGCCACCAGCGCCAGGTTGGCCAGGCACAGGTTGAGGGCGTAGACCACGTTGGGGGTGGCGCCTCGCTTGCGGGCCTTTCGCACGTACACGAAGAGGACCAGGAGGTTGGCGGGAAGGCCCAGCAGAAAGGTGAAGCAGTAGACGGAGAGAGCGACGCAGTCATCTGCATCTAATGGCATCTCTTCAGCTCAGGACATGGACATCGAGGCACCGCAAGTTCAACACATAGTCTCAGTGGGTCCAAATTACCATGGCAACACAAAAGAAGAAAGTCTCAGCAAGACATTTAAGATGAGCCCGTCCTCTTCCTTGGTCTCCTTTGATGAACTACATCCTCTGAAAGACAGGCTCTTCATCAGAGGCAGCACGATCCAGGATGTAGGACGGCCGCTGCAGAGCCAGGCATCTCTCTCTCTGTCATGTTCAGACTGAGACCGAGGCAGCCGCTCTCAGCCAGGTGACAGTAAAAAGGACGCAGCGCCGGTGACGGGGCTGATGCATGTGGGCATGGACGGGGCGAGGTGCACACGACGTCATGCCGGACAGGCAGATAAGGCGAGATGTCCACTCATGCAGAAGCAGCGGGCATTTAGGAGGCACCAGGCTGACTTAATTACCCTCTCAATGGAGTCAGTGGAGGGCAACAGACAGGTATTATCTGAGCCCTTTAGTGAAATGATTCAGAATAATTCAGCCTGTCAGGAAGCAAATGGCCGTCCCGTTAAAACAGAGCCAGTGTAAATGAACTGGCGGGCCGGGCAGTAACGCCATAAAGCGCTGAAGTTGATGGACGCGCTGGGCTTCGTGGGATGAGGTGACTTTTGTTTGTTTGTGGCGTGAAGGTGCTCCTCGCTTTTTTTTTTATGGTGCCAGAGCAGAGAAAGAGAGTGTGAGAGTCACATGTCATGAGAAAGAAAATGGAGCAGAAAATCAACGGGACTCGATGCAGGGGCATTTTTATTATTTACACAGCAAAGTGACACTTACCAAGAAACACCTTTCCTAGAAAAAAGCCTCGACAGTACAAAACAAAACAGAGCTTCTGTCCGTTCAATAAATCCTTCAGATGTCTTTGAAATCACTGCCTGCAGTTATATTTTACTTTATTTAACGGCTGAATTGATGGTGATTTTACCACAGCCTGTATATCTTATCTTGTCAGGACTTCCTTTATATGAAGCATCAGAGGGTTGTAAAATGTCATATTTTAGTATCATGGTCTGGACACAGTGCAGTTTCCCACAGCTGGACCTTTCATTTAGTGCTTTTGGTAAGCTGCCATTCTCAAAATGGCAATGGTAAATTAAAGTTTAAGTACATTTAAGTGATTGTCTGAGCGTCCTAGTCTGTTGTATTATGTACTCTGGGGAAAACAGACGTTAAAAGACACACCAGGGATTATTTCAAAAGCTGTACTTAATTTAAGGAAAATACAGTGACAATACTGTAGCTTATAGAACACAATGTACAGTGGGAAAATGGATTAACCACAGTTGTATAAGCCTTAGGAGGAGCGGTTGGAGGAAGAGGAGAGAGATTGATTGAAGGTCTGAGGTGAGGACTGTTTCGAATTAACTGACAAAAAAAATGGAGTAAGCATGTAATTTAGCTGTGAGTTGGGCTGACAATGAGAACGATGGAGACTCAACCACCAAATTAGTCGAGTTTGAAAGTTTCTCACCTCAATCAACCCCCTGCAACCTTACGTAATGCACCTTTTAACAGGTGCAACACAGAGTGAAAATGAAGCAACAGCATATAGGATTTCTTATCTCCAGTGAGCAGAAACATTAAAAATCCACATAAAACCAGCTGGACACAAGAAAACCCCTCAAGATCTCTGTGTAGAAGGTGTTGTCTGTTTTATTTTATAGTTGGATTATGGCTCAGAACATCATCATAATTGTGGCCCGACCCTTTTTAAAACCAGATCTCCCTTCTATCTGCTCCTAATCCTCGTAAAGCGACACAGCGACTGTCCAAAACAAATCCATTTGAAGACATTACAGCCAAGCGAGGTGGCGCTTCCAGGCCTTTACTGTCCCGGGCTCCCTGCTCGGCGCATGTTTACCAAATTTTTTTTTTATCTAAACCGCGCATATTGTAAGAGACAAAGTTCACATCGTAATCGCCGCCTACATGCTGCACAAACAGCGCACGGTGATCAAACAATATGACGAGGATAAACAAGGCCATTAAGGCTAATGGCCGATAAAAGTCATGATGACAATAAGCAGACATGAACGTGAGCGCTTTCACTCGCACTCCCCCTGCCACTGATCAGATCACATCCAGCCAGGAGCTAAAGCCTGAAGCAGATAAGTCAAATGGATGAATACATTAAATTACCAGGGAAGTCAATATCTTCTTAAGTAAATGTTTTATTTAGGCAAACAATTCAACACATTTTAACATACCTTAATCTAATATAAATAGAAAGAACTAAAACATGCCATTGTTCATAATGCAATACAATACAATGCAAATCTCTGTTAATCTATTGAATCTACTGTTTCCCATGTAATGAACATCTGAAAAGTCAGGTCACAGGAACCTTTTAACCAGATGACAACAATTATTAGTGAATGAAAAAATTTGGAAAGTGATCTGTCCATTTTACCTCCCTAAGGCAGCTATGGTCATGTTTCAATATGCAGTTTTCAAAATGAACAGAGCATTTTCGGTCCTCTGTGTCATTTCTAGTTATTGACGAGGGTTTGAAAACTGATTTTGCACATCGTGAAAATAAAGGGAATATCCAAACATTCACTCTTTCCTGCTGCGGTGCTACTGAGCCAGCAGCTGCAGGTTGCTCCTCCCGCTGGAGTTTGTGAGCGGCACCAGCAGCACCGGCGTTCTGTCGGCGTGGGCCGCCGAGGTCAGGCGGCCGCGAGTGTTCATGCTGCGCTGCTCCAGCGACAGAGCTTCCTGCTTTCTGGAAAGATCCTGCAGCATGCGAGCGTGATGGAGCTGCATCCTCTGCAGAGAGTGTCTGGACGCACAAGGAATTAACTTTTTACACATATTTGTTCTCTTTTTTCCTTTCCTTTCCTCCTCCAGTGCTCTTTTGCTCTGTTTTTATTTCAGTTTTTCTGTCGTTTAGTTTCCTTTCAGTCCAATTAGTCAGGTTTCAATAAAGAGCCATTCTTACATACTGTCTAGGTATTGAGGATGACATTTTATGGTGATATTTATTTATTTAGTTATTTATTTTTGATCATCTTATGGCATTATCTGTGATTCGTGTGGTTTAATTTCCTTATGGGAACAATGAAGTCTTTAACTATGTAACATACATAACATGTTACTTTGTTAGAGACATATAAATGAGACCTAATCCCTAATTTCATATACTACTTACATCATTTTTGTGTTGTCTTTAATTTGACCCGCATGAGTAACGCGCCATGTTAAACTCCCCATCTGTCCAATCTACATGAGTCTGATTCTGGCCAGTTTTTGTTGGATTCAGTCCAAAGTACCACAGCTGTTGCTCACCAGTCATGTAGCAGCCAATAAGTGACATGATATTTTATGGTGAACATCATAAACTACCAAACTATTGAAACAAAAATCAGCTAGTTTCAAATAAGCATTTAATAAGCATTAATAAGCATTACCCCTTTCACTCAAGGGGCCCTTTCCTGTATCCTCACATTTCTTTTAAAATTCTTTTAATTTTTTCTTTAATTATCCTTCTTACTAAAAAAAAAAAAAAAAAAGTTTTAATCCCATATAGGTCATCACATAGCCTAACACATTCTGAGCATCATTTCTCCTTAGTTCCTGGATTTTCTAAAGAAACTGGTTAAATTTAAGGCTCCGTTTGATTGGAACAACCTGCCCAGTTCACTTACATCTATCACCTCCTTTCTTTACTGTAATGCATCCCTTTTTACGTCTCTTCAAACAGCCTGTTCTTCTAATTGCACTCGAGATAAGGAAATGCTTTTCTCTAACGTGTAGGTGCACCTCACTGTATGCTTTTTGCTTTGTATGGGTATGTGTGCATATGAATTTTGACACCTCAGTGAAACCAGTGGGTGTTGGGTATGTGTTGGTGTATTTGTGCTGCTCTGCTGTCTTTATGTGTTTTCTGTATTTCTGTATTAAGGACCTCCCTGAAAACCAGATGATTCATCTCAAGGGCTTTATCCTCCCAGTAAATGTTATTATTACAACCCGGATGAGATACACACTCTTTACCTACTATCATGTGTACTATGAATTTACGTCATGATGCTGTAGTAAAAAGCTGTGACTCACCGAGCCTCTGACAGCTTCTGTGTCAGAGCCTTGACGGTCGCCTCCAGCTGACCGACCTCATCGACCAGACCGCGCTGCACCTGGACATTGACGGGAAGTAAACAACCAATCAGAAGCTGCTCTGCTCAGTCTAATTACAACAATAATTCCCAGGCTACCTAACCTGCTTCACCGGCTCATATTACTACACTTTTTCAATTTAAATAGCCTGTTTTTAATCTTTTTGTAATGACAAGAGCTTTTTTTTTTTTTAACTCATTCACCCTAACCCTAACTTCATGAGAAAGGTGTGTGTAGCTAAAAACTCCACATGTTGCTCGCATGCTGGTGCACCTCGTCTCTGCACAGGTCCATGCCGGGTCTGCTGGTCCTGTTCTCCAGTCTGGTGTGGGCCAGCTTCAGCGAGGCCGCCTTCACCTGCAGGTCATCGTCCAGGCCGCGGATGTCATTCTGCATTTCTGCCATTTCATCCTCAGTCTGACAGAAACAGACAAACAGTCACCTGAAAACAAACTGTGACCCCCTCGCCTGTGGTATTGATACTGATTAAAATAATCTCCATTAAAACAGCTTTATTGTGAAAGTGTTCAGGTCACTCACGTTCCTCAGCTGCCACTCCAGCTCATCGCGGGCCTGCTCTTCACGGTGAGTGCGCTTGCGGAGGGTAAACTCTGTGGCACGGCGTTGAGTCTCCAGCTCATTCTGCAGCTACAAAAAATAAATAAATTTTCAGCCCCAGTCTGCTGTAGAGTATCTTACACCAGTGTTTCTCAAGCTTTTTTCAATAATGTACCCCCGTACATTAAAATATTTTCTCAGCCAAGTATCCCCTGACCACTGCAAAAAAAATAAAAAATATTGGCAGAAGAAAAAGCTGAAATAAAGAGGTGCAGTCCATCTCCATCCATGTCTGAAACAACAACCTGACACTGAGGAGTTTTTGTCGGCTCTGTTTTTGCTTCTTCTTCTCTTCTTTCTCCTTGTTTCCAGCTGTATTGCTGCTACATTTCAACCACAAATCCATTTTCTGGATTTTTGTTTTCAGCTTGGCGTCATAGTCGCTTGACGACAACAGCAGCAGACAAATGCTGACACCTTTGGGAAATTGTATCATAGGCTAATTATTTTAGGAATTGTGCATGACTCATAGTGTTTAAATTAACATTTTTAAAAATCTCACGTACCCCCTAGGAGTGCACACGCACCAACATTTAAGAACCACTGTCACCATCAACCAGAGGGAGACAGAAAAGGTGCATTCTGTTGTTACAGAGTTAAGGCAGTGACAGAGGAAAACATATTTAAGCCTGGAAAAACAAAAAAAAAAGACAGTGGAAAGAAACAGTTTTCAGTTGGTTAGAGTCTGTGAGATAGAACAGGTGGAAAACAATATAATTCACAATTTCCTTTCATGCTATCACTAATTCTATAAGCAACAAGCACCTCAGCACATCCTAATTTCATGCTTCAAAATGCTTGTTACTTAGAGCCCTAGTGATAGTGATAGATACAGTTTCACTAGTTGTGTTTGGTTTCTCACATATTCAGTTTCATAAACCTGGAATGAAAGAAACTTATTTATGACCTACCCTGCTTCAACATGTGTGTTTAAAACAGTTTTGGGCCAAATAATTTCAGCCTAAAATGGGATTTGGTGCCCAGGTTTATGTAATCAATGCCAAATTATAATTTTCTGTGATTGGTGATTTGACTGACAGTCTCTGAATTCCTCTGATGGGGTGAACCCCACCCATCTGGACTACCATCAGGCTAAAACAAACCCTGAAAATGATTTGCAGGTGCTGTCTGACTGGTGGGATTTCAGTAAACACACCTGGGCTCTGGTGAGGCTCATGTCCTCCCTCATTAGCTGGGACACGTGCATGGCCTCCCGGGCTCGAGCCACATTGTGCTGGCTGTACTGGAGCCACTCCTGCGGGGTGGTGGAGCTGCAACAAAGGGGGGACATTAAACATCTCTGCATTTCTCAAGTTAGCTATAGGGCTTATTTTGAAACCCTTTCGCTGACTACTGGAAGACTGTTCACCAGTGACCCAGTTTCACAGAGCTGTAGCAACTGAGTCGAGTCTCGAGGCCACTTTTTTGACATCTTGGACGTCTCTCAGTCCCTTGTCTGTTTTCACTCAACCTTCACTTCAGCCTTCTCCTGCCTTCTAAAAATGGAGAACATTTATTTTTCCTCACCCGAGACCTCATTTATTAACTGTGCATGGATTCCACTCTAAAAAGTTACCGAAGCACAAAACTATATATTTTAATGCGGAAACCCTACAAACATTTTCTCTTGCTTTCACTGAAAAATGATGGAGCAACGCACCCAGCCTAGATCCACCTAACATCCCACGGCCAGAGATACATCCATCATAAGGTTGTGTATTTGAAATTAATTGAGTGAAGGGTGATTTAGACATTAATTCAGGTATTTCAAGACTTTGCCACTGGAGTTGTTGTTTTTCATACTCGCCAAAATGTGCGTCTGGAAATCTTTCTCCAGAGATTTCCAAAGTTCCCTTAATAAATGAGCCCCATGCTTTATCGTTTTTTTCCCCTAGTACTCAACAGTTTGGATATACCTTATCACACTTGTGTATGATGTGTAGTGAGTTTCCACTGTTGCATCTTAAGATGTTCTGGAAAGGAAGTTCAGCAAAACGATTACAGTTTCCATTCAATCCAATTCATCCCTCATGTTGTCCCTCCTCACTTACCCGGTGGGTATGCGTGTCGGGTTGGTTTTCAGGGAGATCTGAGGTGACTTCACTGACAGCGACAGGCAGGCCAAGTCAATGTCCAGGGCCTCCATCTTGTTCTGGAGGTCAAGGGTCAGCTGGTGCCGGGCTTCCTGCAGAACACTGGGGAACAGTGAGGAAAAAAAGGCAGTGAGAGAGCCGCAAACCTCCTGCACCCTGAATTTCCCTGGATTTAACCCGACATGTCACCATCCCATCTGAATGTCCCTCACCACAGCTGCTCGAAGGCCTTGTCTATGTGCTGCTGCAGAGTCTGCCTCACTCTCTCGATCAGCTCCACCTCCTTCTTCAGCTGAGCGTCCACGGGGTCGCTGACCAGCTCGCAGCCTCGCCGGCCCTCCCTGAGCGTCAGGCACTCCATGCTGACCTCCAGAGGCACGGCGGTCGCAGCCAGAGCCTGCTCCGTCTGCTCTTTGCACTGTGCCAACACACACACACACACACACAGAGGATGAGGCCACTTTGCTTCCAATCAAATCAGGATGTCATTTTTATTTAAAATCCACAATCTGAAAGCCCTCTACCCACTCCTTCCTTGATTAAAACAGAAGATACATTTCAGAAGGAAGGATATTGTACTTTTTACTGCACCACATATATCTCATGACTATAGTTACTGGTTTATTCCTATGGAAGAAGATTTTCCATGCAAAACATTAAATATGATGTGTTGTTTGGGTGTAAACTAGCCAACAGGATATGGAGCAGTTTGAGCTACAACATTAAAATACTTCTTACAGGTTAATGCATCAGTAACCTAATGCTATGAAAGGAACCAGTCTTGATTTTCATATTTAACCCCATCTTACTATTATTCACATAATTTTATTTAGGTGACATTTGAAATGCAGCACTTTTACATCTAATTGTGTATGTCTCAATTATTTTACTGCCACTTTTGCTTCAGTCGTGGGTTTTTTTGGGGTACTTTTTCCATCACTGACAGGGTGAAAAGAACCAAAACAAGTGCAAATTAATTCTTATTCTAAAGTTTTCAACGTGTGAGGTCACCAGGGTCAGAGCCTCCATTTCTTTGTCCACTTCCTGTGCGCAGGCCTCCAACGCCTCCTTCCACCGAGCAACGTCCTGGACTCTGTCTCTCAGCCTGCCAGAGTTATCGCTCTCATCCCAGAATGTCTGGAGAGGAGGAGGAGGAAAAGACAAGAGGAAAAAAACGACTGAAGGAGAGGAGCATGGGAGTATGTGAAGAGCCATTTGTCGGGTGTTTCTTGGAGTTTTGCTCGGCTTCCTCCCAGCAAAACCCACCTTGCTGCTGGTCTCATTGCGCAGGGCCCTCCCCTCCTGCCGGATCACGTTGGACACCCGCCGCTCGTGCTCTGCTGTGGCCGACAGCTGCTGGTTGTTGCTGCACCACTCTGACACACTGTGGCGCAGACCGGGCTTTGCAGGGATAGTCGACATCCCAGCTGCTGTGGCAACATGGGAACGGAGCGCAGCCGAGTCAAACCACACAGCACGGGGATTTGTTTGATGTGTCAGTGATGCAGGAACATAGTGACGCCTGCAGAGATCTTTGCTTGTGGTGCATAAAAAAATCTCATATGTACGCCGCTTTGGATAAAAGTGTTTTGTCTCAGGGACCCTGATATGATAATATGTTTTAAGTATTAAATTGTGCATACTTGGACATTAACAAACAGATACAGAATGGGAACACAGAACACAATGTAAAAATATGTCTATATCTATAAATATATCTGTAGTATCAGTTTCTAGTGAATTCAGTGATAATGACATTAATCTGTCCCTTATTTTGCAGAGGAGCCCTGGATGTCCTGTAAACTATTTTGGAAGCCACCGTCCTAAACCACACTTCTTTGTCTCAAACAAATAACTTCTACTTACAAAAACTGATGATGAAATATATAACAGTAAAGGTGAAGGTGAGACAGACCTCTTGCTACGGCTAAAGGGAATTTATGATTCAGACATGAGTGATAAATGACCAAGAGGGGAATTCTTGGTGGTGAAATAGAGAGAAGCTGTGTGTGTGTGTGTGTGTGTGTGTTTTCACCCAGAAAGTGGCTTGGAAAAGGAAAAACTTGTAGGCTGTAACATTATAGGAAAAAATTTATCATTACACAGCGGGTGGTGACTGATGGAGACACACTACAGCTGTTCACACAACTTATGTAACTTGACTTTATGCCAAGTCTGTCGCCAGATATGAAACCTGATCCTAAACGGCGCTAACAAATGAGACAAAGCCGGGTTTTTTCGATTATTACTCACCGGGAGTGCTGGAGTTTGCTGACAGTCGGCTGTGCTGGGGTTCTGGACTGTTCGGGTTACCTAGCAACCAATCGGGCCGTTTCCAAGCAACGAGCCGACGCACCTGTCAAACCAATCTACTTAATAATTAAAGATGCCATGGCAACGTTGGAACGGCCACGAGTAAAAGGGCGTTTCGTTGATTGACATAAAATCGCTCGTTTAAAGTAGTTTTTATTTGTTTGTTTTTTTTTACTTTTTATTTTTCAGAGTGGAGTTTTTTTGTTTTAATCAATTCCCCGGTTGCTTATATTCCCCCCCGAAAGTTATCCTCTTGTATAAATATCAAGACACACTCAAGTTTCATACACAGAGTATTTAATCAAAACAATTAAATATGACAACCAAATAAAAAGGCTCAACTTAGGACCAGGATCAGATAAGTGTTAAGACAAAAAAAAAGGTCTTGACAAACAATTTTACTTCTAAAAGTGACACAATTCCATAATCAGGCAAATAAAAAGCACATTATTATACCATGAAACCAAAACATCACTTTTCGTTTCTTTTTGAATATGATATGCAGCCAACCATAGAGGTGTAGGGTTTTACAGATTCATTTTTGGGGGGGGGGTCCCTTACATGGGAAACGGGCACTCATGGGGTCAAAACTCAAACACAGAACAATCTCATCTCTGTAAACATCTAAATATCACATCAGAAAACTTACAAAGGAAAAAAATAAAATAAAATAAAATAAAATAAAAAAACAGCAGGGGGGTCAGATAGCAACATGCACACATTCCAGAAAGGCCGAGCTTTCAAAACACGAGGACATGCAACTATATTGGCTTCACCTTTAGCCAAGATGAGTTTCTAAATGGAAGTTATCCTTAAATCACACCGGATGTTGGGGAAAGATGCTGTCTATGTTGGCCAAGTGTGACACAACCCAAACTAATTGCACAGAAACTTGCTTAGTTATTGCTATCCACTGAAGATGAACACCTCAAACAATGTTTAAGTCATGGAGGAGGAAAACAAACCGTTTGCAGACGGGAGTGGAAGGGTCATGTCCCTACAACATTAAATAAATAATGCTACATGTACATTGAGCTACTCGTTACCTGTGGAGCCATGAGTGTTCCTGCATGAGTTGCCCCCCCCCCCTAATTTTAGAAATGTTAACTTGTGGGTTGTGCTTCGAGTGCCCGTCCACTTAACCAATCCCCACAGGCCTTTTGGTCCTGTCAGCTCCAAACTGATCAGTTCTGCATATTTTGTGTTCTTGGCATATGTCAGAGGTATAGACATACACACGCACGCACGCACACACACGCACACACACACATACAAACCACACATGTACGCACACTCACACCTTACAGTATTGTCATGTATCAATATATACTTATCAATGTAGACATGGGCACGTGGCCCTAAACGTTGTTTTTTTTTTTGTTTGTTTTTTTTAAATGTTAAGATTTCTTCTTTGATTTACTTGTTTTCAGCACCATCAGGAAAGGCACAGTCTGTTAAGGACAACTCTGTCCGAGGATGAACTTTCAACCCTCCTCTCATGAATATGCAAAAGCAAACAGATCGACACAAACATGAAAAACAGTCTAATGTGCAATGTACAGTATATAGGCTTCTGTTACCTCTATCAAAGGAGAGGAGTCCCGTCTACCTGCTGCGTGACACACATCGCTTCATTGAACCCCTTCTCCTTTCCCCAAACGTTTAGGTTGTAACTAATTATCTCCACCAGGTGGCAGCCAATAGAAGACCATACGCAAGGAGATGAGTGATACAGGAGTCATTAGCAGGCAGTGCCTCCATATTTCCCCTTCTCCTGGTATAGGTGGAAAAAAGGCTTAGGAATCGAGTGTTGGAATTGATCCAGATTTGCACGCTAAGGTAAGACAACACGCCTGGCGGAGATCTGCACCCCACGGAGTGCATGCTTCTAGTTAGGCCATAAATGTTAAATGCAAAGAAAAGAACTGCCTTTGAAATTCTTCCCTGCACCTTACAGCATCAACAAATGTTAATATGCCTCACCAGAAGCAGGCCAATCAAAGTGATTTACTTCCATGGCGAGCTGTCAAGAGATGATAAAAAAAAAAAAAAAAAAGAAACTCATGGTAGAGGGAAACTCTTCACAGGTTGTTAGTTCAGCGATTAAAAATGTAGAAAAAAGAAATAACAGAGGAGGTGTGAAAGTTCATCTGTTCACTACATGACAAAACAACCTTCCCCCTGAAAAACCCAACAGTCTCCACACAGTAGGTCAATGCAGCAAACACATCAGCTTTGCTTTCACATAAGTAAACCTATTGCATTATCAAATTATTAGAGACTATAGTATGATTGTTAATGACATTTTTTATTACAGCCATTATGGTTCTGTCTCATAGGATTTTGTTAGAAAAAATAAGTGGTGTGTGCATTACATTAATATCTTTAAATATAAATATATCTCCATTCAGAATTAAAAATGCTTTTGAATGGTGTGGGGGGGAAAAGGCATCTGATGTCCAGCGCTGTAAGACAAGCAAGGCCATTATTCTCATATGCAGTGCCCTGCAAAGGCTCCAGAGGTCAATTACGTGGCATTATGAGTGGAAATTATTCCTGTCCTAAGGCTGTGTAGACGTTCAATATTAATCACGCAAGCAGGATACACAGCTAGCTACACACTAGCCCACAATGTTAAACATGCCCACAACTACCATCACTGTTCTTCAAGTAAAATCAAATGCTGGTAATGTCTGACATCAAGAAACTGCTTTGCTTCAACTTGACCAAAAACAAAACAAAACAAAAAAGAAAAAAGAATAAGAAAAAAAGGGCGGGGGCAATCTGTATATATTTGTCTATTACTATACTCCAGATTTCAGTATACAAACATCTGAAGTCTTGGGGGGGGGGGG
>OMLB01018279.1:0-22859 GCA_900302555.1 Myripristis jacobus | reverse complement strand
CTGCTCTATGTTTATTTTAATCAAATAAAAAGTATTTCCAAGCACACGGATGGTCTCTTTGCCAAGACACAATGCACATCTGAGCACCTTGTGTCTGTTCAGCTTTAAATACATGCATCTTTTTAAGTGCAGTTAAATACCATACCTCTTAGTCTCTCTTTGTATGAATATATAGCCTATATGTATTCAATGTATTAAATAAACATTTTATTCTAATAGATGTTTACTTACAGCAGCTAGTTTGGTTCTGATGATGTGGCTAGCACAGTAAGTGAAGTACAGAGCCCATTGGTACAATGCTCCTGCCTACGCTTTAAGGCTGTGAGGGTGGAGAGCAACTGTATCCAGGCCGCGCTGCAGCCCGCAGCCCCGGGCCTGGCCAGATGACCCCAATCTGCTCCCCTCCTCTCACCCCCTCCAGGCACATTGGTTTGGTCCAAGTGGAACGTGACAAAACCTGAAGGCTTCATCTGAAGTATACTGCACTGCAAGGTCATGAAAGACAATGCCCTCTAGGGCTGGGCATCGAAAAAATATCGACACCATAACCAATTTTTTGGCATCGACGACTGTTTGAAGGCATCGAAAGGTACTGATAAGCTTCACGATTTGGATTCTTGCAAGAAGATGTCCGTTTTTTTCTTAATTTCTCTGAACTTTTACTGAGAATAGTAACTGAGCATGGTTATGATGGTAGTTTGGTAAGCCACCAGTATGTACAAATGCAGCACAGAAAATGATTTCCTTCATTGCATAATGAAACATTGTCTTATCCAAAATAGAAAGGCATTTTATAAAAAACGTATTGTTTTGGTAATGTGTTGAACTGGTATTGGTGTCGAAAAATTGCCAGTGATACCCAGCCCTAATCCCCTTGAAAACAAACGCAAGAGAACACGGTGATAAAAACTCTGAAATCTGAACTATGAAGGCTTTGACTGGAACAGTGCAAACAGTGAGTCCTACCAGTGCACCATGTGAGGACACACAGCCAAGATGACTATCTCCACCTTCAATTGGTCAGATGTAAGCCTACTTGGAAATTCACATTTACAACCTCTTCGTGAGGTCAAAGCAGACATCCTCTGTGCTGTCCAGACCCTCGTGTTGGGCAGCAAGAGATAATCATTATTATTATTATTATTTTTTACAGTATGCTTCAATGAGATTCTGAGACCGTTTCACTAAATGCATTAACAGAGGCACCCAAACCAACATACAACATAAAACCTTCCGTTCACTCTCTAACCAAATCAGGCACTTTTTAATCTCATCTCCTCCCGTCGTCCAAATACCATCAGACCCTACGGCCCATCTACACATCCAGTCTGTGGCATCAATCCTGTTTGTTCACAAGAATGTCAAATACTGGACATTCCTGAATCCAAATTCATTGTCACTTGCCCAAACTCAACCAAAACACACAACCCCATCTTCACGGGGAAGAACCATCTTAGCACTTAAATACTCTTCGAAAACATTCACCACAGATCCCGCGCTCTCTGCTGTAACACCTTATTGCACTGAAGGAGTTCCTGACAACATAACTGGTCAGTTCCTCATGTAAAAATTGGGAAGAAAAAAAAAATCTGTGGTCACTAAAAGATATAAACTGTCCACTGTGCTCTATTGCTGAACATGAATGTTATTTAAGTTAAAACAAAATCTCATAAATAGCAAGAGGAATAAAACACACAAGGAAAGTTTGGTATAACACTATGTACCAAGCCGAACTCTAAGTGAAAGAGTTTTGAAAGTGTCCGTTACATGGCCATGGCGTCGTAGTCTAACAGTCCTCTAAATGCACCCTCGCCTTTTTTTCAGTAAGGCATCAAGCGATAACACAATCCCTCAAACAATGGCTGTATGTGGCTTTGTATTCAAAAACGATATCAAGATTTCATTCAGTGTTTAAATCGGTAGAGTGCAGAGTTGCGCTTTGTTTTGTCTGGCGTGGTGTGACTGTGAGTAACCATTGGCTTAAAGGGAGGGAGAAGAGTAACTGGTAAGGCAGCTTGCCGATTCTGAGATAAACGGGCTAAGCTGTGTTTTACGAGCCTTCTCGACTATAACAGGTGTTGCCATGGCAATCACATTTTTGCTGAACAGACAAAAACACACACACATACACACACACACACACACACACACACACAAACATACAGTATCGTATCAACACAAGCTGAAACACACAAACATGTAAAACAATCTACAATATAAACCAGCAAGATTAGGCTCACAGGCTGCAGAGCAAGTCAGATCCTCACTGGTGCTGCTTGGCCCCCACCCACGCACCCATCACTCATATTCACTGTACTCCCCATCACCTCTCTACGCTCTGTTGTTCTGACAATGAACGAAAAACAGCAAAATAAAACGTATGAGCTGCTGTCAAAACTGTAAGGCGAGGACATGACTTGCAAGCCCAGCGAGCATTAAAATGGAAACACAGAATCCATCATGATTTAAAATACAGCAGAGGAGAGTGGAGGGGGGGGATGCATGGGCGGGAGCACAGAAACGATTGGCTGGTTTCAAATTGCATAATGTGGCTGTACTCCTCTCTGGCTTATGATATCCTTCAGCAGCCCGGCGTCCTCTTGTTTCAGTGACCAAAGCTGCACCAGCACAGCGCCCTCCTGCATGATGAGGCGAAGGCTGCTGATCTGAGTGGGACTGGCTGAGTTGTATCTTGGGAAAGGTGGAGGAGTGCTCAGGCGAAGTACATGGTCCTCAGTGTGTCGTGGTGAATCTGAACAGCCTTGGCCAGCGCCTGCGGGTCCCTGCCGTTACTCTGCCCTGAGACGTGGCTGCCCTCCGCACTGCATCAGGGAGGAAGAGGAGCAAGTAAAGAGAAGGGAAATAAGAGACCATAAGACAATGAAAACAGAAAAGGATCTACTGCATTGCCATTTTAGTAGCATCAGCTCCCAAAAATAAATTCTCGCAACCAAGGAAACTAGAGCCATTTAAAGAGCCAAAGTTATGCCTGGCAAAGAGAGTGAGAAAAAAATCTGCACAAATGAAGTTACTTTTTTTATTGAGCGCTACCTAATATATAAATACCTTATAAATCAGGGTTCTTTATCTTGTAGTTTGCATGGACTGTTGCCATATAACAACATATATGATATACAGGAGGTGGACATAAAAACCTCACATGAAAAATTACAAACTAAAACACCAGTGAACTAACTAAATCCCAATAACAAAACAGCTATACAGGCCACACATGAAGCTGAATGTCAATTAGCATTAGGTGTCAGTATGTGTGTTTCTAACAGGAATTTCAAAGAAACATGACAAAATTGACAGTGATCTAAAAGCAAGGAAACAGCCAGGAAAAGAGCTGAAGATATTTTATGACCTCATTAGATACTGTGATGAACTGTTGGGGCTTGTGTTATTTTGCCCACCCCCCAATGCTCCCCTAATGCTATATACAGACTAAGGGGCCGCTCAGATAAAGATGCACTGCTTCAGAGAAACACTTTGAACTCCATGTAATTCAAAAGAATGATGCAAGCCCTGGTGCTCTTTCACTGCGGGGGAACGATGAGACGATGAGTTTTTGCTGCAGAGTGCAGGCTGAAAAAAGTCTCAGAAGTTGGACATAGTTCAACTTTTGAGAAGCAATGCAGAAAACCCAACGTACAGCCAACCAGTGACAACTTCTGTTTACACGCATCCCACTTTTTCATTATAGAGAGTCTTTTCTTTTCTTTATTAAATAGGTTGATATGTCTTCATTTGCAATGGGACTGTACAAAATCTGTCCTTTTTTTAAAGATCATGTTTCTAATTTTCTGTCCAGAGTTCTAAAAATATTGATCATTAGCAACAGCCTCAACAGAAAATATTTTTTGCAAAACAGAGGAAATTTTTATTTTCAGTGATCAGTGAGCTTCAGTGTAGGGATACTGGCTTCTAACGGACTACTTCAAAATAATAATGAAGAGTTTCTCCCCACCTGTCATGCTCTTTGTCGACCAGGTGGTAGCGCGCGCGGAAGGCCACCAGGTGGGCGTAGTAGGCCGGTGCTGGGATGGAGACGGAGCGTGTGCAGCGGACGTAGGTGTGGCACAGCTGGTAGGTGAGGAGCTGGAACTCGTCAGCGGTGAAGCAGTTGTCGTCCCACAGGACGTGGTAGTGAGAGGGCCGGCTCGTACCCTGAGGAGAGAAAGCCAAGTTAGTCGCAGCCGAGGGAGAGCACACCGAGCACAGAGAGCCGCTAAACTTGGGTGTGGCAGTGTGGCCTGGTATTTTGACAGACCAACAGTAATGGAGAGGTCACAGATTTCTTGCGACAGATCCATGTTGCTGAAATGTCTGAGCAAGATACACTACTCCTACACAATTTCACAGTTTGCTGCAGATAAGAGCAGCAGTAAAATGCAAGGCATATTTGAGGAGGGTTTCATCAATGTGTGAACATCACTGAGTTCCCCAGACAACCTTAAAAGTTGTTCGGTCTACACACTGGAATGTGACAATACCTGTAATGCAGCTTTTTGAAAATTTGGGCTCTTGATTCTAAAATATGCTGAAATGAAGCGGAGTTAAAACGATGTCTCTCAAGATAGTAGAAATGTAGATCAGCAGGTCAGGTAATTCAGAAACTGTGCAGACTGAGAAACGATTCTTCAGGGTCTGAGTTGTTCCCAGAGGACGTACCTGTATTCCAGCGTGACTGCAGAGGTAAAAGTCAAACTCATAGGGGTGAGTGATGTCCGTGTCCACTGTGGTGCCAGCAGGAATGTTTCCGCTTCGCCCAACCTAACAAGGAAGCAGAAATTAAGAAACTGAAATAAGAGAATATGACAAAAGCTGACAAATACCCTGTATAGTACAGGATAGTGGCTCATTATCTACAGTTGTTGTTGTTCCAAAAATTTAAAAAAAGTAATCTTTCTTCTATCCCAGTTTTATGCATCTTTACAATAAATAATGTTTAGTTCAACTGATGGAAAGAGTAGGCTGACTTTTTTTTTTAAGTTGAATGTTTTCACTAATACTCATTCATGAATACCAGCTACAAGCAGAAATCCTTTGCACTGCTCACCCGCTCGTTGCGATCTGCACAGAAGAGACGTGTATGGTGTCGCTTCTGCACCACGATGTAGGTAATCCCCGGCTGGTACTCCTTCTCCAGACTGATACAGGCCTCCCTGATAGCCAGCAGTTCATAGTACAGCACCTTCACAGGAAGATGAAGATGAATATCACTTAGCCAAGTACAATAATTACGAAGACATCGAATACAACAAAAGTACTTTTGTTGGCACATAAACATATTGACAAGTTATAAGATATCAAATGGTACAAGGAAACTCATACAGTGCAAAGCAGTAGACTACACATGTCTACATATATGCTTATAACATACAACAAAACAAATACATTTTAATGATTCACCCTAATCTACAAAAAAACATACTTTTTAGTGAGCCCAACTGTAAATAATGGTGTTTTAATTATTACAGCTGTGACTCAGCAGCTGAAAACTGGTGGAGAAAAATACCTGTCTGAACTGGCCCTCTGAGACACCGTCTCTGTAGAAGATGATTCTGGTGGGCTTGTAGCGAGTCGACTTGTAGAACTGGATCAAGAGCTCCCGGACCATGGATGCCAGGTCCTGGATGACCTCTTGTCTGGGCCTCTGCACCCGCACCGTAGCACAGTACCTGCTGGGGTGGGCGTCCATACTGCCCACCACCTGCAGAGGGACAGCGGTGGTCAGAAAGGTCAGACACAAATGTCTGGAAAGTCTACGCAAAATCAACAGCAATCCCACAGAAACTTGGAAAGAGGGACATCTTGTGAGCACATCCAGTCAAACTCTTCTGGTGTAAGAAAATTTTTTTTAACACACAAAGAGCTATTTGATGGGAAAATGATGTTTGT
Organism: Myripristis jacobus; assembly: GCA_900302555.1. Lineage (NCBI taxonomy): Eukaryota > Metazoa > Chordata > Actinopteri > Holocentriformes > Holocentridae > Myripristis > Myripristis jacobus. The sequence continues at coordinate 16,955 of OMLB01018279.1, read as the reverse complement.
TGATGGAAAGTCTCACCGCTGCAATGGATGGCTTTTTCCCATCTCCTGCTGGAGGGTGGGTGACATCAGCCCCGAGAAAGATGACAGGCTGCTGGAACACAGAAGGTCTGCATGGACGATAAAGAGGAGACATCAAACATTATCTTCCGATTAGTCTGTCATAAAGTGAGACAATTTAGCAAGGGCTGTTGTTCCTTAACAGGCTACAGAAAGATACTCGAATAAGTCCACAGAGGAGCACACATATGTTCAACACTTATACTTTCCCATTTAAACAAAATATTACCAACAAATTAAAAACATTAAAGACATCAACGATCATCAGTGAACCAAACAAACCACCCACAACCAACTGCGATGGACCTGCAAGTCAGCGATACCCAACAAGTGTGTTTATCTTTCTGTCATCCTATTGTTGCTGCTGTGATTTTACCGTTGGTGTGGAACCAGGATGTTGTTGATGCCTCCCAGTTTGACGTTGATTTTGAGGCAGAGGTTGGACAGGGTCTGAGGCGACGTCTTCACCACGTTCTTCACCTGGACGCACTGGGTGGCCATGCCGAGGAGGGTGTCGCCCACTCGCTTCACCTCAGCTGGGGACCAGAGAGAGAGGGCATTTTACTTTCATGCCTTTTTATTTTACATTCATCATTGCTACATACAGTCTTATGTTCAAATACCTCACAAAAACACATTATACTGCTAAAGTAATCATGAGCCTCAGGACAAATCATGAACTTGTTACTCTTTATACAGTACTGAGAAGCTCCAGGAAAAAAATTATTCAAATAAAATAAAATAAATGTGTATTATAATTGCTGCAGTAGTTTCTTGATTTTGTGTTTTTTGTTGTGTTGTTCTGATTGTACACACTGTATTTGCTTTAGGAATGATTACCACCATCGTACCATAGACAGGTGTCTTGCCAGGCAGGATTACGATGATGAGCTGCAGGCCGGCGTAGGTGTTCTTCAGGTGTCTGAACATGGGCTCCACGCTGTCGGCTCCCTGGGCGTATTTACAGAAACACGGCTGGCCTTGGATTGGCATCCCAGCATCCTTAGAGATTTTCCGCAGCTGGTCAGTGAAGCCCCTGTGATGGAAACCGGGTTAAAAATATATATATAACAAGATATTATTGGGAATGAAGAAGAAATAAAGAAGAGAAACCAATGTGAGTAAAAGACAAATGACTTATTAAATGTGAGACATATTTGAACATTAAAACCGATATTATCAAATTAATAATGATAACAAAGGATAATCACTGTACACAAATGAGATTGATAAAAATGACTGGTGGTCTCTATCTCTCACCAGCCATAATGTTTCTCATAATTACAAAGAGGATGTTGCGCTGTCATGTCTGGTGCCGAAAAGCAATGCATCAGATTTACCGGATTTTCCCGTTGGCATGTAATGTAAAATGCAGTGTAGACTGATGCTGATAATCTGCTCTGCAATGGCCTTGTCTGTTTATGGCATTTATACAAATGTCTCTGTATTATTGTGCCAAGACGTTATTGATAATAGAAGTAGTGCTTGTTGACAAAGCAAGCTAATTTCATGCCATAAATTGTGTTGAGAACATGGATGCAATAAATGTGTGACAGACCATGACTATATTCAATTAATGAGAATTAAGTCTGCTTGTTATTTTTTTCTTTTAATATGAACTTTCTGTAAGCTCATCAGGCTTTTTTTTTTTTTTACCTAAACACAAACTGTGCAATGTCTTTGCTTTTCTCAGACTTTTGCCACAGTAAAAATAAATTACAACAAACTATTTTTTTTCTTCTGTGAACTCACTTGAGAATCTCCTCCCGGCACTGCCTCTGGGTGGCAAAGCAGGCGATGGCCCACATCTTGATCTCCACTCCTGTATGGAATTGCTTTCCCCTCATGTCCCACACCCCATGGCTGGGTGTGGCCACCGTGCGGTTCTGCAACGACAGCGCAGGGTTGATCTGCTGGGGCTGGCAGTCACACAGACACATACATGGACACATAGACACTGATTGGGTTCAAAAGATAGGGGCAGCAGGCTCTCATGACGGTGGGCTAATGATCAGTGTAGATGGCTGAGTGATTGATCAGCTAGTACTAATACATCAGAAAGTTATCTTTCATCAGTTTCTAATTGGGTTTAGAACATACTATAGATTAAAAAAGCTATCTTAATGTCAAGGCACAATACAAAATAGTCCAATTAAAACAAACAAAGCTACTCAAAATCCTCTTTGAAAACAGCATGCATGCATAAAGTTAATAATACAGAGTAAAAGCACAATACAAATCCACAACAATTAAGATTCATTCAACGACAGAGTGAGAGAGGGACTGACAGAAAGATGAGTAAAGACATGAGTGTGATGTGGAGGCAAATCAAAAGTGAAAGAAGAAGCTACAGATATCATAATAACAGGGTTTTCCCCTGAAAAGTTGTTAGGTCAGAGATAACTGAGCGAGACCAAAAATGCTCACTGGCAGAGTTAAGGCGTATCGATGACACAGAAAAGAAAACTACTTCCCTACTATAGCTCTACCCTGATGCAATGCAAAAATCACAAGGGTTATTTGAAAGCACAACTGAATCATCTGGATTTTCACCTCTGGCACAGACATACCCAGACACAAAAAAGTCATGTTAGATGTTAAATGTTAGATGCTTTATAAATCTATGTTCCAATAACCAGGCCAAGTTAATTTGTGCAGGTTGTCCAGTTGTAACAACCTGGGGGAAACCCTGCTGTCAAAAACACACACAACACACACACACACAGATGTTGAGGGACACACATGCGTATGGAGCGTGATTTAAAGGGAAGGTACCATAAAGTGTTCAGAGCTCACCCTGCCGCCATATTGCAGCATGGGGGCCGGCAGGACACGGCCCGTCACCTGAGCCATTTCATCTCGCACACGAAACTGGAACTCCTGGACGAAGGGGTCGGACTCGTAGTTCGCACTCCGCACCTGACAGTTGCAAGGAAATGCTTTTTATTTGTAAAGGGCTTTTCTAAATAGAGTTGCAAATACAATACAAACAATACAACCAGTATTAAAAAAAGAAAAAAAGGAGGAGTAAAGACAGAAAAAGTGAGGTAGCGGAAGAAAGGAGACAAAGCTTTAAGTGGAGAATAAGATGCAACAGAAATTTAGTCCACAAGCTATATTTTTGCTCACAGGACACTCACCAGCCTGCTGATTTCCTCCTGTCTGTCTGGGGCAGAGCGAGCGGTGGCTTTGATCATAGTAGATGTCTGGTTATCTGTTAGCTTTTTAATACAGCGCTGTCCTGCAACGATGTTACACACCTAAGTGGAATGAAGGGAAGGCAGGTTAACTGAGCTGTTAAAAAAATGCAGATTTCCATCATTAATCAGTAGAGCTGAGCATAAAAATCTGACTTATGAAAAGACAGATTGTAAAAAATGAATTGCCATGAATAATTTTTAACTGGCGACATTTGTTAAGATACATATTTTTCATATAAAGACACCATCATACCTATTATAAACACTATTTTGCCTACTGTGTCAGGTCATGTGTATGTAAACTTACACTTAACCTTACTCACTCACTTACACAACTATTTTGTGTTTTCTTTTCCGCGGATCTTAAGGTATCACAATGGTTTTTTTCTGCTAATATCTGGCTGGTTAACCATCCAGACAGTGAAGAAACAAGTTAGAAGTAGCCAATTTGTGTAAAGGCAGCCAATCAGGAGCCTGTTTGACACAGAGCTTTTGTTTTGTTCTGCTTTGACTGGCTCATGCACAAAGAGCATGTTCAGTGGTCAGCCGGGACAAAGTGTGAGAGCAGACAAAAAAACCTGTATATAACAAAATCATTTAGATGTTATCATCTCAAAAGCTAGTATGTAAGACAAGCAACTCTTACTAATTTGTTGTATCTGTCAAAGAAAAAATCATTTGGCATTTGGTGGGCATTATACAGTCCTTGCAGGATACTGTGATTATACTTATGATCCTTCACGTATCTGGCAGATACTGCTGCCACTAGTCCTTACCTCCAGAGGCAAGTAGGTGTGTTTCTGTTCCTGTCCCACCTGCAGACAGGGGAGGTGGGGGTACTTCAGCTGCAGATTGTACTTCTCTCTGAAGTACTGAGCAACTGTGCGTTCAACTGTCTGACCGTTCTCCAGTTGCAAAGGAAATCTGGGAATTTCAGGGGAACAAGAACATGGGAAAGGTTGAATATATTATTAGACAAGCCACTCCTATTTATCAAAGACATGAGTTAATAGCTGCTGGTTAAGATGTAGAAACTCACGTCTGGTGGCTGGCAGGGCGTCGTGTTACGTTGCAGACTCTGTATTTCCTGCGCATTGTTCCACAGTGTGTCACTTCTACTTTAAGACCTGCAAAGACCATGGCAGAATCCGCATGAACATGTATTATCTAATGTTTTAGTTTGATGCGCTTATCCAGAGTGACTTAGAATAAGTGAAACAACTGAATAAGATTTGATTCCAAGATCACCAGTATTTAACAGTAATTCTGCACCTCCTTTACACTCAAAATAAACCAATACATGTACATTTAACACTCAGTAGTTCACTTAACATCAGTCAACACTTAAAGTAATGCAGACACACAACTGTACTGCACAGAAAACTGCTATTTCCTGGTGACTGTACCTTTGATCTCTTTGGTGAACTTGACTCTGTGCGAGTCAGTGAGAGGCCGGGGCTGCTCGTCTATGTTGTGAATGTCTAGGACCTCACACATGAACTGGATGACCTGCTGGGCTTTGTAGAAAGCTGTCGCTGACACTGAAAAGGTAAAGGACAACATCAAATTTATTTAGAGAAAAAAAATATATATATGTGGCAAATGTATAAATCTATTCCATTTATAGGTAGGCTGAATTTATGACAGAAATGCATCAGCAGGGTTGTTTTTTTCTCCTTTTATCACTCCATCTCTGGATGGAACTGACCAGCAAATCAAATGTTCTGAAGACAAATTTACTGACCGTCAATGTTAAGCATCATTTTCCACATGGCTGGCCGTACTGACTGATGGAAACCGAACCAAACCTCCCTGCCTCCACCCAGCGGGTGGTCGTAGCCCTCTGGGGAGGAGAAGAAGGAACGTCCGACTGGGGTGTACCTGGAGGAGGGAGATAAACAGATCAAACACAGGTAAGCACAAGGTAATACTACCAGGGCTGGCAGCTCTGTTCCTTCTGTGGCTCAACAGGTAGGACAAAACACACACTGCCAGGATTAGGAGTCCAAATTGGGAAAATGTGGTGCTCAGACTTGGGCAAAAAACCAGCATGAGTAAACAGCAGGAGTAACTATGACTCTCTTACTGTAAGGTAGCCAATGTTGTACATTAAAAAAAAAAATAATATGGCGGTTATATCACACTTGATACCATGTGGCCTATATTTTTTAAGACGAATCTGAAAATGAAAATGACAGTTGTCAGGGCATAAAACCAATGATCTATTGATCGAATCGAATTGAATTGTGGCCTTAAAATTGAAAGTCAAATCAAATCATGGATTTGGAGAATGGTGACAATCCTAGTCATGGATATTATAATCATATTGACCGATGTTTATGAAATGGAGGAACCTTGACCCGACAAAGCCCTTCGTGGCTCAAAACATTGCCTTCTAATAAATAATTGCCTAACGTGAAAAAGTGCATGGGTTCACTTTGTTTCTACTAGAATTTGAAGAACAAATTTATTTTAATCTACTTTTTACATCTTATACCAGTGTCTTTTTTTCTTGACTGCAGTGAATTTCAAAAATAAAATGGCATGTTTCAATATTGCCAATATACCAGTTTGATTTTTGACATCTCCATTATTCCATTTTTATATCATGCTCCTTAACTTGCTCACACTCTGAGCACTGTGGAAAAAAGGGAACTCACTTCATGGAGGGCAGGTGGCGAAGGACAACGTCCACAGCGTGAACAGGGTTGGTGCTGAGGGGTTTCTCCAGGTCCAGCGGCTCAGACATGCCGCGGCCTGTCAGGACCTCGTGCAGCATGTGCCAGCTAACCAACGACACAAACTTGATGGAGACTTTAAAGGGGCGGTCCTTCCCACCTTCGCCTGGCAGAGTGACATCAAGATCAACCTGAAGAGGAAAACAAAGGTCACCTTGCTCTGTGAAAGATTTCTATCAATAAGGCAACCAATGAGGCACATGACGTTTGCTTACTACTTTTATGTTAACAGATCTTAATTCTTTCAGGGTTTCCGATGAATAGACTTTGTTCACACAAATCCATTTTATGACCCATCCTTTGCAAGAAATCATCTTCCAGGAAATTTTCAAAGACTTAGAGGTCAAAAGATCACACCTGACACCTTCTCTGTGTCGGTTTCACAGTTACAAACTCAAACATACACACATCCGTCAGAAAAATTTCATAGGAGTCATATTATTGTATAAGTTTGGCAAAATAAGCCTGAACAAGAGTCTAATGTCTGCAACTACAAACTTGTTTCACAGCCTCAAAAGCTATATGCTGGATATCACTTCTCCAAACTGCTGTCTTACTGTCATTCATGTGTGTATTTAAAGCACAACTCTTACTGACACATAGGAGTAGAAACGGAACCAATTTTTTAATTTCTGCAACAACTACAGTACCCTAAATATCAATAACACAAAATCTAAAAATCTAAGTTGAAGATAGATTTTGCTACTGAGCTGTAAAATACAAAAAAAGAAAACCTACTGAAAAAGGCTAAATTAAATTAGGTGTGCTGTACCTTTTCACGCATTCTAACATTATAAAGATGAGCCAGTTATCAAAAATTGGAAAAAGATGCTCAAACTCACACCAACATAAACAGATGCACACACTGCTCGCATTCATCATGCTCTCTCAATAAAAACTTTGTGCAGCACACCAGCATTATTTGCTAGAGTTAAATCACACACACAGCATGTCAACTTAAGCAATAGAACCATATATATGGACTGTAGTAGAACATTAAGAGGTGCAACTAACAGAGCAGGGTAGTGTGCACCAACAAACTGGTTTCAAACTGGTTTTCATGACTAACAGTGACTAACATTTCCATTTGAGGAATAACTCAATACAGGCTACATTTCTGGGGTATTCCTCTCCTCTTTGACATTTATCCTTTGTATTTTTACAATCCCACAACTGCCAAGCACACAATCTGCGATGACCAGGACATGACATGGTGCATTCAAAAACTCAGCTTCATGGGACCTCCATCAGTTTATCAAACAACCAAAACAGGCATTTTCAGGCTGTGGTCGGTGACTAGTGAGGCCTGCTTTGGGTGTGTGACAAACTGACCAAGCACACACTTTCACCAGTGCACATAGCAAACTGACCGCTGCAATTGCAGAGCCTGCATGTCCCTAGCAACAACCTCTGTATCCAAGAACCCTTAAATCAGGCAAAATGATGTTATATCAGACTGACTTTTCAAGTAGTTTAGTCACTGAAAATGAGAACCTTGGGAGTTTTCTTTTTGTCTGAAGCAGCAAAAAAAGGTGTAGCATGACATGTTTGAGTTAATTTGCCTTACATGACATCACACATCCTACAACATAACAACTGCACATGCGCACACCGCAATGACAATGCTGAAACAATCTATCATGCAGCCCTCGCCCGTACCATTTGAACTTAACGTTGCCCTAATTTCAGCTGCCAGCTGTTGCCTGGGACTTCAGGTGGGATGCTCCACGCAAAATAAACGTGTAAATATTGTAGGTCATTTCACCATTCTTCTCATTTCCCATGATCTTTTTATGACTGGGAATTTTTTTCTGAAATTTTCTCAATTTTCCAGAACATGACTTTTCTTGAAGTCAGTGATGACCAACAAAGCAGACTCAGCCACAATCACTCACACACCACTTCACAGGAAGAACATTTTTTTGTGAGCTTGACTCTCCCGGTCAAAGTGCACTTTGATTTTGCCAGCCCAGAACATACAAAAAACCAGCATCACAAAATTAGTACTGAGTCTTACCCCGCTGGTGGCAACAGGAAGCGGGTTAGCAGTGTAGAGGCTCTTCTTCCCATCGTAAACTGGCCTGTGGTCCCCAAAGATGGTCACCTTGAAGTGCTGAACCATGGAGTCCACCACCTCCCTAAAGAGACCACCAGGAGAAAAGCCATCACAACATCAGCACAAAACTCGAGACCTTAATATGAAATAAAAGTTATGTAAAGACAAGAAATCTTACTTTCACAGTCCTGACAGATCTACTAGAAAATGTTTTCAAAGAAGAAACTTCACAGTCTATGTCTGGACAGGACTCATGAGCCTAAAGGCCTCGACATGTTTCAGCCTGTTCGGTACCTGTTGACACGCCGTGGACATTTCTCAGGCTTGATGTCCACCTCATACAGGTAGACGTCGATCTTGGGAATTTCCACCTGGAAGCAGTTGGCCAGAAGCTTGATGGGCTTCCCCATGGTGCCATAGCCAGGTCGCCGTGGCAGCGAGAAGAGCGCTTGGGCTCCAACGGCTCCTACAGCAATACATACAAAACAACAATAACTAAATAAGCAAACAAATCACAAAACTAAACATCAGCACTTTGCAATTTCGTCAAGAAAATTCAATAAAATTGTTGCAATAACAATAGTACTAATTTGTGGTGGTTGGATTAATGGATGAATATATTAAAGCATCGACCTCTGTAATCCAAATCTATAAGAAGTTCCAGTCTTCATTTTTTTTTTTTTTTTTGGACAGTTGCATTTTATTGTTTTGACTTTCACTAAAACAGCATCAATGTTTGAGATCACTCTAAATCAGGGATTTTTTTGCAGTCCAAATGGACCTAGCCTGAAACCATCATCATTCATATCATGCAGTCGTTTGAATGTTTTCAGACAAGCCAAGACTTTTGAGAGGAAGCCAACTATGGAGGAAGGAAGTGGTTGATAAGGAGGTAAGAGCAGAAAGAGGAGGGCCTGAGGGCAAAAACAGTCAAGGGAAAGATTGCTCCATTATTATACAAAAATGGCCAAAACTGTAAGAAGTATGCCGGTCATGTTGTTCCACATCAATCTAATATTGACTATATAAAAGCTTAAAGACTTTGGTGACATTTCCATACAGACTGATTCAGCAGTCGTAGATTTCTTCTGACTGGCAGGGCCTTTGTCAGACAAGAGGAGAAGTGGGAGGGTGTCACGCCACATCAATTTGCTACCAATTTTCATAAATGCCGAACTGGAAACTGCTCAGCCAAACAATGACATCACACAGCTACACACGTCCCACGAATATGAGTCAGAGGATCCACACACGTCCTACAGCAGCAAAGTTGACGGTGACTCCCACGGTACAATGGCCAGAGCGACATGCAGTCTCGAACATACATAGAGTTCAACAAATTAAAAATAGCAAGTCTACTTAGTTGTCACAGGAAATCTAAATTCACTGGGAGATTATGTGTTAAAAATGTCCTGTATTAACTATGAACAAATATGGCCTTGGAATGAGCAAGAGAGAGGGTCACTGGGGGGAAAATCTTAAACTGTCACAGCTTGCAGCAGCAAGTGTGAGGGGTCAAGCACTGACCCTGCCATAAGGAGGTATTGTTCAGTAAGAGTGTATTTTCTGCTGATGTGTCCCCAGGTTGCTTCCTCCCATGTGTTGTTGCCATGCCAATGGCACCCATGTGGCTACAGTTTCTCCATGGCAACGAAAGGCATACTGACAATAGAAGGAAAAACAAGTGCTTCCAGATTTATCTTGTTTATCTCTGATACCTGTGAAATAAACAGCCTATTTTCATTTATATCATTTTGAACAATTAATAGGTAAGATGAGGCAATCAAGTGACAGCTGAAAGAATCCAACATATTTTCTTCAGGGACTAATGTGTAGAAAAACATGCTCAGGTAGACACCTGCACCAAACATACAAGACAGGTAGCAACCGCTGTACCAAAGCAATGACCTAATGAGACAACTGGTTGAATTGAGTGGGCAGCAACAGAGGAATTGAGCTCTCATTCTACAAATGCACTGCGCAAGTAGAAGCAGTCCACAGACCTGACATCCAACCCACACACCAAGTCTACTTCACCGTTACTCTGGAAATCAAACAGCATAAGCCTAGGCTGATCTGAGTATTTTTAGCAATTGACGAGATAGGTGTAACTATCCCTAAAAGAATAGTGACAATGTAAAATTTAGCCTATTTCAGCTGTCAACCTGCTAAAAAAGCAATGACAGACTTCAGGCTCTCGTGTTCACCCTGTCTATAACCACAGCCTCAACATCAATAATATGCAAGCTGTGATGGTGACGACTCACAAATTGCATTTGGTGCCCTTGGGCAAAAGTAAATTGACTTATGCCATGTCAGGCTCAATTGATTGGTAATTAACAGAGGGCACAGTGACATGAACACTATTCAGCAGTCAGGGTAACCATGGCAGCAGCTGGTGTGAAAGGCACCCCTTCCAACGGACATGAACGAGTACGCGCACACACGCGCGCGCGCACACACACACACACACACACACACACCTCCCTGCATGAAGTAGCCAGGCAAGTGTGCCAGCCTCTCTCAGGCTTCAGGCACACCTGACGGGATCACCACCTGCCTCTGACAGCCGCCAAAGAATGACGTCGACAGAAGCCAGTGAGACGGTACACGCGCACTGACACTCGCGCACACGCACAGTCTCCGGCCAAAACCACCAGAGAAACGTTTATTTCCAAGGAAACGGCTTGACTTACAGCTCTCTGGAGCTAACGTCAGATCAAAGTGGAAATGGGGTTAACTGTAAAAAGTCACTGACACTTCCTGGGAGTGATGAAACCAGAGCACCCGAACATCAAACTTGTGTGCAATTTTAAGACCACCGTGGAAGATCCCCACCTGTTCCGATTTCCATTCATGAGGTCTCTGTCCGGATGACCCGGCTCCCAATTATCAAATCTTAGGCAAGTCACTCGGTGGCTGGGGGTCGAGCTGTGGCCGCTGTCAGCCTCAACACTTTCCCGATCCCCGCTCCCCTGATTCGGCTGCTGATATGGAACCGGGCCGCTTGGGGGGTCCGCTTGGCCGGAGGTCCTCCCTTCTCTTGCCTTGCCGCAACTGACAGCTCAAAGGTGAACACAAAATATGTCCCCTTCCGTTCTTCGAAGCTCTATTTGATGGAGCTGAAACAAAACAACATTATTTTCAGTTCTGGAAATGGTTGTGACAGCTGAGCTACGGAGTTGGATCAATGTAGCTAACGTTAGCAGCGGCTAACAGCGTCAACGTTAGCTTCGGCTAGCCGACAACTAGCCACTCGCTAGTAACGCCAAACACAAAACTGGCATAAACATTTACCTGTTCAGCGGCTGTGTTAGCTTTTTCCAGACCGGTTAACGTGACAATCCGGTGTTTTATTTACTTTGTCAAACGAATATGAGGGCTACACACCCCGGTGTCCTCGCTGTCGGTGATAAACCGGTCTGAAATCTCCACTTACGCCGCCCTCTGTCCGTGTCAAGTTACGCAGAATAAAATATAAGAGTTCCGGTGTATATTTCAAAATAAAAGCGGTAAAGGTCATGTAAATACGATTCACCACAATGTAACATCATCACTTCCGTAGCATTCGCATAGTCACATCTTCATTCCACAATTACGATCACCCCACATTATTTTTAAACGATGTTTATTGCCCCGTGTACACCCTAGAAATGATCGCCACGCTTTAATGTTGTTGAAAAGTCATTACATTTCCGGTAGGGTTGTGTTGATTTCTGGTTAGCTTGACAGAGCTCTCTCTTTCCTCGCCTCCTCCTACGAGGGAAATCCGTCAGGAAATACCAACTACAGACAGCAACGTCACATCCTATAAAGTTTTTTCTCAACTTTGTACGTCATTTTTTTAAAAAAAAATAAAGTAGTCACTTACACCTTTGTAAATACCTCTTGAATGTTTCCATATGTTTTCCAGACTGATATTGTGCATAAGCCACAGTGTTGCACAACATGACCTGATGTAAGCTGCACTGTGTAAGACTAAATAATTAACATGCTTACGTGGAAATACACACTCCAGTCTGTAGATGTCTCTAGGCTTTTCAAATTGAATAAATGCTACACCCAAGAACCATAGAAGAAAGTAACCAGGAAACTGTATTCTTGAGGCAGAGGGACTGTCATGGGAATTGTTTTATAAGCTCTTTGCATGGGAGAAATCGATGAGACAGCAACACACAGGTGTGACACAGTGTTATTATAATCCTATCTAAAAATTTCAGCTCCTCTTTTCCATGAGATGAATTGTTTGTGGTGGATGTGTGCTGTCCTGCTGCACATATGTTCACTGCACTGATCTGCACACACATCTTCACCTGTTCTTACTTCAAACAGGATGGAGAAGGTGATCAACTGTTTCTGCAAGAAACCAGACGCTGTGGCCAGGCTGATTTGCTTCCCCTGGGCAGGTGGAGGCTCCATTCACTATGCACGCTGGGGAAACGTCCTCAACAGCTCTATTGAAGGTAACACAACTGTGGGATATTCTTGCACTTTGTACCGTGCAGCTGTTACGGTTTGTATCCTGGATTCAGAGTGTTGGTATACCATAACAGGGCTGTATATCTACCTGACAGGAAAATGATTTGTTTGCATCACTTTCTCTCATTTTCAGTGTATGCCGTTAAACTTCCAGGCAGAGAGAGTCGAGGCAAAGAGGCATTCTTTCAGGACATGCAGCAGATTGTGGATGAGGTTATTGGTGTGTTGCTACCAGAGCTGAAGGAAAAGCCATTCGCCCTTTTTGGCCACAGGTATGATGAGAATAGGGCTTCAGAGGTAATACTGAGTCACAGTCACAGTTTTTCTTTGCTTGTCTTTCTTCCTCTCATCTCCTTTCTGTGCTTTGTTTGCAGTCCACAACATGTTTTGTTTATGTCATGTTTGCACTGTTCTGGTCTGGCTTAGTTTCGGCGCCATGACAAGCTTCGCTGTAGCAGAAACACTGAAGAGAGTCCACAACCTTGAACCGGTTCACATCTTCCTGTCTGGCGCCTCTGCACCTTATGTGAGTTAACCCACACACTGCTTAACTCAGCCCCACCACTGTTCAGTTTTCATGGTTTTGGTTGGCTCAGGGTAAGATAATCATGTTTTTCTCGCGGTTTGGCAAATAAATGTTGAATTTGAATGAATTTGAAGACCAACTAAGCAGAATAGTCGCACTAAAGTACTCTCATTAGGCAAAGCCTTCCTCTAATTCAAATTATGCCAAGCGGTTTACTGCAAGGATGTGTCGGTTCAAATGCTGCAAACCAATCTGATTTGATCTGCAGGATTTTAATAACTGTGCAGTGAATGGAGCCCAAATAATTCACAATGAAGTTCGTTAATGATGTATGGACCAGGGTTATTATAGTAACCAAACTAAAAACTAAAACTGGGTGTGAAAAAGCATTTTAGTTAACTGGAATACAAACGAAAATCAGACTTTAGAAAAAAAGCTAACCAACTAAAATAAAATAAAGTAAAATATATATACAAAGTATTTCTTTAGTTTTTGTCTACGTCAGTTTGGTTTAGTTTGTAAATGCAATAAGCACGAGGAGGCATTGGTGCTGATGTTTACTGAGTCTGGGACGTTGACATGACTCAAAGTATTGGGTTTGGATTGAAATAACTATTATGAAAAAATTAAATTTAGTCCCTGACAAATACCGACTTTATTGTAATTTTAAAAAAAGATGGATAAAAGAATAAAAACTAAACTCAAATGAGCGAACTGAAAATGAAATAAAAATGAGAAGTAATGAAAAATATCAAATTGTGATAATAAATATATGGACTGGAGTTGGTGGAGTTAGTCTTATGCTGTATGTGTGTGTGTGTGTGTGTGTGAAAATAAGAAGAGGCCCCTTTAACACAGGACAGTTCAGGGCTCATCAATCCCTCTCTGTTGCAGTCAGAGACACGCATCAAGGCCCCAAAGAGAAGCGAGGTATCAGATGAGGATTTCCTGAAGTGGCTGATGGCGATTGGAGGCACTCCCCCCGAGCTGCTGGCCAACCCCGAGGTGCTGAAGCTCTTCCTGCCTGCTCTGAAGGCCGACCTGCACGTCGTGGAGAGCTACAGGTGGGTCTCTCAGTTTCAGCGATACTCAACACTTCATATCTGATCGCTGTGTTCACCGAATCATCACGGCATCATTAAAGTCCTGGTTGTGGTGCTGCTGCAGGTACAACAAGCCCGACGGGCCGTTCCTCTCCTGTCCGGTCACGTGCTTTGATGGGAAGCAGGACATTCCTCATGACTTACAAGGTCAGCTCCTTGATGCGTCCTGCATGACTGATTTTCCATGTGATGCCTTTCAGAAACATCTTGCCCAGCCATAACATTACGTGCTCTGATATGCAACATGTTTCATGACTTTAATTCAGAGGTGGAAGTAACTAATTACATTTACTCATGTTACTGTAGTTTAATAGCTTTTTTGTGTACTTTGTGTACTATTCTCAAGAATATTTTTTATTCATTTTTGAACATGTGAAGAAAATTATGCATTATATTGTTGGGTGTACATCAGATTTACAAAACGGTGTCCCCGTCACCCTCCACCCCAACTGATCCCATTAACAAGTCAGTGTTTCCGAAGTCAAGGCCTTATATTTAGACTAAAAAAGCGACTAAAATAAATGGATGAGTAAATGAATAATTAAATGTTTATACCAATGCTTATACCAATCAAAAATCACTGACAGACATGATAAACACAATCCATATTGAGTATTTTTTAAAAGTCAGCAATTTTACTTTTACTTCATTTTTGCTTGGGTTTTGTCCTTCACTGCATTTTAAATTAGATCCATTACAGAGAACAAAATGATCAGTGACAGATTGTGGGAGCTTTCACAATAAAAGCTCAGTCAGCAGAGATGAGTAGAGGAACCTGCTTCCACTTTGTTGGTTCTACTTATAGTCATTGCCAAATTTCACAATAAAAGCTGCACCATGAAAAACTGCAGCGAGGACCATTTAGACTCAACTGGCAAAAAATGTGGAATAAGTGTGGACGATGAGGACTATGTAGACTCAACCATCATACCATGTGTTATTCCACATTTGTCAGTTGAGTCTACAGGCTCCTCAGCTCAGTTTAGTGTAATGCCCCTTTAAAAGCATGTAGTTTGCAGCATGTTCTCTCCTCCTTTTCTCACTGCATGGAAAAGATCACAGCTAACACAGTTACTGTTTGGAAAAATGAGCTCAGTCACTTTTACTGCCAGGACATTTGAAATGAGACACTTTTTACTTTTACTGCAGTAGATTTTTACTTCTACTTCTACTGCAGTAAAACATCAGCAGAGTAACATGCTCAGAGACAGAAAACGTAGACGTGGAAAACCCAACAGGCGCATCTAGGGGACTTGTGCTGCTTCATGCCTCGCTCCTAATTAGTGGTAAAAGTTGTCAAGGTTGGTCGGAGATGCAGGGAGGTAGATGAAAGGCCGCTGGTGTCAAATGGAGCCGTGGTGCACAGCGCTGACCAAAACAAGCACAAGCATCAGAAACTCGTTCATATTCCCCAAAAACACTGCATGCACACTTCACAACAGGTGGCGGTTCACTGTTATCCTCCAACAACCCTGTGGCTTTAAATAGCAATAAGCACCTAAAGACAATGAATGAGTGGATGAATATGTGTGTTACTTTACTTTTCATTATGTAATTAACTTTCTTTTTGTTTTCTTATTGTTTTGTTCACAGCTTGGAAGGACATTTCATCCGGAGACTTCACAGTCCGGATGCTAGATGGAGCGCATTTTTACTTGAAAGATGCTGAAAATGAAAAAATTATATTAGACTACATCACAAAACACCTAGAAACATCAGAAATGGACTATTTGTAGTGAAATATATAACAAAACACAGTATATATTTAATGTCTTAAATGTTTTTTGTTCTTTGTCGCTAATTCTATGTGTGAACTGAATATATATTTTTCAATAGTATCATAAATACTATCTCAAACTAGAAAAAAATCTGACAATATAATTTTACTTTGGAAACTTCAACTGCCACAAATGTCTGGCAATTTTTAGAAAGTCATTCCATGCCCTTCAGTGGTTGTGCATCTGATCATAAACAGTCCACAAAAGACATTTTTTTAAACATACTTCATTTTTATTGCTAAACCCACATTAAAAAAGGTACAGTCCAAAACAATGCCCATGTACTCTTTATTGGGGGCGTGTAACCTAGTACCCGTTGTGCACAGATCTGCTGTTGGATGTTGGATATATTCATTAATACAGTAACGTTATTCGTGAATAAATATTCCTTTATCATACAAGTGACATTTACAATAGTCTTATCCTTCAAGTTTAACATATGACCTCAAGTATTGCTTTTGGACAAATGAGCAGAAATGCACACACCAAAAAAAAAAAAGTTGTTGATTTTTAACTGTGGAAGTACAATCGGTTTCTTATTCCTCTGCTCTGTTTTTTTTTTAACTTTATCAACCAAAAAAAATCTACATATCTACATTGTGTTCGAAGACTTTGTTGCATCACATTTACAGGTGTGTTACATATCACACTTTTTGCATTTGATATCATCTGTCCATATCAAATTATAGACAGACTGAACCGAGGCTCGTTAGGTTTGACATTAGGATTGAAATGTCTGAGAGGACCAGAACAATCATGAACCACAGGAGGGAATAATGTTCAACGTGTGCTGGTAAATAACACACCACCTCTCTCTCGTCCTTGTGCTCACTCGGGGGTGAAGCCACAGCTACCGGAGTGCAAAGGTTATGGGGTTGTGAATGTTTTGTGCGGAAATGCAGGACTATGATTAAACTATGGAATGGAAAAGAAAACAGCGCCTGGTAAATATTCTGAGGTGGTTCAAAGTCTGAGCTCGAGTCCTGCGTCTTTGGCAGCCGGGTGAGGAGTCGAAGGC
>OMLB01018278.1:0-16244 GCA_900302555.1 Myripristis jacobus | reverse complement strand
ATCTAGAACTTTGATAAAATATGATTTACTCAAACAATGTGTGAGTTTAATGAGCTAATCCAATCTCATTTGTCCTGTCATAGGTCAGGTTTTTTTGTGTGTGTGTGTGTGTGTGTGTGTGTGTGTGTGTGTGTGTGTGAGAGAGAGGGGAGGGCGGCGTGAGGCTGTCTGAAGACATGTTAGCTTTTCTCAGATCTCGTGGCATTCCAATCAAATGCGAATATGAATGCGTGTGTGTCTGTGTCCAACAGCATTGTTACCATGGCGATTGTTGTGGTGACCCCGTCGGCATCTCAGCAACACGCAAAGAAAGCGATATGACTTCCTCTGAAATTCCTTTTCAAATGCAACACATGACATGTTAAATTTGCCACAGAGCAGCAGCTTACCTGCACTTTGATTTTTTTTTTTTTTCTTTTTCGGTTTCATAGTCTTTGTATTTGTAAGGAATTGAAAGATGAGATGGATAGATAATCTTGTTATGTTAGATTTCTGCATGGATGTTATGCACAGTGGACAAGGCCTCAGTCATCTGTCACCATGCAGTGGTATATGTAGATGGAAAGCCTAACTCTAGCCAAATAAACAGAATAAATCTACAGGGTAATACACATATATTTCACCTTATCAGAAAGGTTTAAGTCCATTGGATTACTTTGCAGCAGTCTCTATTTAACAAAATGCTTTATGGGCATAATAGAACCTGCCATACTTTGTTAAAGAATTAAATTTTACCATCAAAACAGAAATGGTAGCACAGGAGGGACATTGAATAAATGTCACTTTCACGACTTGGATCAAAATAGCTCAATATTCCAGCAGGATCATCCCCCTAATAATGCCAGGACGTTTTATTCAATGGTTACCTCAGTCAGTGGCTACCAGCTCTGGTGTCGAAAAGGCAAACGATACCCAAAGTCCAGCTCAAAAGATTACATTTCCAAACGCTAACAATGTCATGCAAATGAAATCATGTAAAGTGAATGAACTTGACTCCTCTCTACATTAACGGTGGTTTGCTCCACTGTGTGTATATATTTTGTATATCAGTGTTTTCCCCAGAGATATTTCTTGGCAGAGTGGAAAAGACTGCTCAAACAATATTTATACCATGTGACACTAAAAATCTCCATTGAAACCGATACAAAGGAAACTGTTTTAAATGACCCACCCCAGGTATTCAATGGTAGGGGATAAACTGGTGTATATATCCTCCCATGGTAGGCTGTGTATGTGTATATATTGTTTTATCAGTGACCCGTATCCTGTTTACCTGATAGAAGCAAAAGCTCAGTGTCGAAACTCCTTAAAAGTCAAAGCCAAAGGGGGGAAAGGGTGGAGGAGCGCATCCAAACGTATACCACATGTTATCACACACACACACACACACATACACACACACACACTCCCTCTCTCTCTCTCCACCAGCCGCGGGGCGCCATGGTTACCTTGGAACTTTAACGTGGACCAGCTGGTGTACTTGGGTTGTGAAATTGCATTGCACTAACACACACACACACACACACACATTTGCAGAGGATCAAAGGGAGCTGGAACCCTGCACAGCAGCCCTTCTGCTCCTGCCCTTGGCTAAATGGACGACCAAACATTCCAGGCTGTCCAGCCCAGTAATATTTGGCCTGCAGCCTAATGAAGATGGACTGTGTTTATAATTCTCATGTTTGCTCTGATCACTAACATAATCCTTTCTATACACACAACATGGAGACAGAAAACACTCTTTGTTTCCTCAGAAGAAGCGAAATTGCAGAAGAGGGAAAGCAGGATGAGAGAAGCATGAAAAGACGCTGAAATACAAACCCAGTTGAACTAGACTTTGTAGCTCTTTGCGTTCTCACACAAGGTAGCGCATGATCTCAAACAAAGGAGAAGGCACCGAGGGATGTTTTTCTGCCTGCTTGAGACTTTGACACCTGCCTCACCACGGCAAATTGGAATGGCTCACTCTCAAATGAGATTTCTGCCCGCCGCATGGGGAGTGAAAAAAAGGTCACCCATTACAACTATTCTACATGATTCACAGAGTTATCACATCTCTGCTCACCCACCTTCCCTTTAATTAGCTTGGAAGACCTCGGCAAGGTGTATGTGCATTTGTGTGTGTGCGTCTGTGTGTGTGTGTGTGTGAGTCTCAGACACACAAGCTCTATTTCTATTTATTCTCTTTTGCTTTTTTCTCTCTTCATATTTGTT
This sequence comes from Myripristis jacobus, assembly GCA_900302555.1. Classification (NCBI taxonomy): domain Eukaryota; kingdom Metazoa; phylum Chordata; class Actinopteri; order Holocentriformes; family Holocentridae; genus Myripristis; species Myripristis jacobus. The sequence goes on along the minus strand of OMLB01018278.1, from coordinate 14,030 downwards.
TGTTGGCACCAAAGTGAAAATCCCATGTTGCTATCAGTGGCGTATTGTTTTGTTTCTTTTCTTTCTTTCTTTTTTTTTTAAACAAATTCTATGATGTTATTGACCCATGAAGTCTGATCTTATTTAGCCTGTGTTGTAACTCAGTGGCTGTGCTTATCAGAGAGACACACGCCACAGTGAGAATACACTGAGTGAGGTTTACTGGTATAGCTAAGTGAAGGTGATCTTTTTCCACTTAATTTTTGTGACTAAACAAAAGACAAGCTGCACTTTCTGCTGATCTTTTAAGCGCTCCCAAACATTAAAAGTTCAAGGAACCATCAGTCTTTCTCACACAGCATTAACTGAATCCCTTTACAAGTCCCAATAGCTCATTTGGAGAGATTCAAAAACAGTGGAGTGCTAAACAGTTACCATTTTTTTTTTCCAGAAACAATATTTTGCTAAGCATTATTTCAATACTGGTCTACTGACCATGATATAAATAACTGCAGTACTACAGATCCCGCTGCTGCGTCCCACTAATTGCTTTTGTACTGTACACACTCTGATGATTTAAGAACTGGCTGTAATGCAATGTGCCATCAAAGGCCTGAATGTTTGAATTTATGTAAAATTGGTATAACCTTGCATATTATTAGATGTGGAAGTAGTTTCTGCACTCAATCAGCTCATAATTTTTGGTGTTTTATAAGTCCATGCAGGTTGAGCATATGTATTACCCACAAATAATAAAAATCATTATTATGATAATACTATTATAATTACTACTACTACTACTACTACTACTACCACTAATACTACTACTACTACTCCTACTACTACTAATAATAATATAATTATTGTCTTCATCATCATCTTGATGTGATGAATGATCATAATGATGTTTATTGTTATTGGATCCCTATTAACTTATGCAAATGCAGTTGCTGTCGTCCTCCTGGGGTCTGTGGAAACAAAGATGCAAAACATAGAATGCATAATACTAGACAGACACATATAGACGGCAGGGAAACAATCTGCAGACAGAGAGAAAGTGAAATGCAGCAAAGTTAAAAGAAAGAAATTAAGAATAAAAGAAGACTTGATTACAAAAATGAAGGCTGGCCAAAACAAGGTAATATTATAATTGCGCCATTCTGCTTGAGGTCCTTGAGAATATGCAGCATGTTCACCAGAGAAACAGCTCTGGTTAGCATTGTGTCTGATAGCATTAATGGCAAAAATACAAAGCCGTGCACAAGAACTTGGTTGATTGTGAGAACTAAGTGTGCTTTAAATTCCAAGCCAGGACTGAGGACTAATGCACTGACTGCCTGTGCATTGATTCAGCAGGGAGGAGAGAAGGGGAGAACAGAGTGAATGTGATTTGACTTAAGGCAAGTTAAACCCCGAGCTTGAAGGCCCTGGTCCAGGATTCACCAAGCCGGGCGACAATCATTCTAGATCATGCGGTTCTGACACTGTGGCTCTCTGAGACGCCTCTGCCTGCAAATGCATGCATGCACACACAAATTCACACACTCCCATACGTGCACAAACACACGCTGTTTGTGTTGTCTCGCACACACACATGCGCATTACACGTTCTATTAGTCTCTCTTTTCCACACAGACACACACACGCACACACACATACACACAGTGCATCAATACCAAAAGGGTTTAATCAACTCTCCAAGGAAGACATCATTGCATTTAGAATCAAACCTATGGAATCAATACCTGTGTTACACTTAAAATGACAAAGTGCTTAGCCGGAGCTAATGCAGGCACACTGCCCCAGGGTGAGTTTTGAATGTATAGATGAATGTGTGGATCGTTTATGGTCGTGATTTTGGTTATGTGGTAGATCCTTGCAAATCTGAACCCCTCAGGCGTAGACAATCTTTCCAGTGGTGAAATATCTGAATACCAAAAAAACAGCACAGTGTATACAGTAATATAATACACTGTAGACATCCAACTGGCCACAGGATGCAAGAAAATAATTAACATATGCTTCCAATATATTTATTTATTTATTTATTTTAAGTATTAGCATTATATTCTGATATTTTATATATTATTTTGACAGTGAATATAGCCAATATGGGGATAGATAAACAAACAAATGAAATAAATAAATAAATAAAATCTACATAACACCAAACATATGTTTAGATTTGGACGGACGGCAATCCCCAAGCACAAATATCTATTAATGTGGAATTGTGGTTTAAAAAGCAACTTTGCCATTCACATTTTGGTATCTTACTTAAAAATATTTTTTTCTCCAAAACAAGTTATTAAAAGACATTGCAAGACATCATAGTTTCACAGTACATTTTCCTGTGACATGTCATTCATACACTGATGCCAAGTAGCACTATTGTATTTGTTTAGGCCTGTTCCACGGAATGTATTGTTATCTGTATGTCCATACATACGCATGCCCACTTAAGAAAAGTAAGAAAAGCTTTTTTCATTCATTTATTTATTTAATCTTCACTTTATGAAACTGACATTATAGTATAAAGAACTGACAGTCATGACTTTTTTCACAAACCAGTACATCTGGAGCATTTCACTCAGTCTGGCAATCTCCTTTAGTTAAACTCATCTCTGCACTCTGTACGCACTTTTATCTACTCTATTTTGAATTTAGCAAATATAATCAATCAAAATCACCCAAATGAAAACACACCTTGCACAAAAAAATAAATAAAAATAAAAATTTGCTCCAAAACTGGCTTAACACTGTCAATACATGTGTGTGAAAGTACTCAAGACTGAGACAGAGAGTCAGTATGAGTGTAGTGCAAAGACATGCATACTTTTCACTATGGATTCCACCAGACACAGCGCTATCACTGTTTGCAAGAATGTCAGCGATCCTTAATCAAAGACACAATGTTGGCATGTTGAACGTGAAGTTGCGGTTTTGGTGCATTGCGTATAAGTTTTTGTTTAATCATGACAAACTGAATTTAGTGGTAAACCAGTATAGTTCACATTTGGGTCTTCTGAGATAGAGGGTTTCACCTACCTGCTGTAATTAAGCATTTGGATTTATCTGCATAACCTGCAGGCCTACATCCCAATGCAACAGGATGGCTACCATGCAGAGGACAAACTCAAAATATTTTCTTATATTAATTGCACTGCAGAACCCGTTACCATGACTCCAGTACTGTGGTAGTAATGTATAGTGCAGCCTGTGGTGATTCCCACCACTAATGAACTTAAGGAACAGAACTTCTCAGTGTTATTTAACTGGCCTGTTCGGGAGAGTGAAGTTAGTGGAGCTTCTCTCTAAGTCAGTGTGTCAATATCAGATTAAGTAGAGGTGTGGCTTGAAAGCTAACCACAGAATCAGACTAAGTGTGAATTTCCATTTCTCTCACACTGATGGTAATTGTGGCTGCACTCCCCTCATCCTCATTCCCTCAAACCGTCTGTCGGCGCTATGTGTGTGTGTGTGTGTGCATGTAAGTATGTGGGTGTGAGAAAGAGAGCGAGGGAGAGAGAGAGAAAATGTGAGAGAACAAATCTTATATATTATTGCAGTCACGCTGCCCACGTCTGAAAACATTTTGCAGGCAGTGCAAGGAAAATGTAAATCGGAGTTTGCCGAATCTCTCTCTCTCTCTCTTTCTCACAGACACACACACATACACACACACATACACACACACACACACTCATGCAGGCAAGCACGCACGCACACACACACACAGAAGGAAAAAAAAAACTCATCTCCCCATTCTCCCTTATACACACATAATGCATTAAAATGGAAAACAGCTCACACTGGCCCCAGCATTGAAGGGGGCCCTAATATTTGTTTTTCCCTCCCCTGTAGTGTTCTCATTGCCAATGACCAAATTTATAATAATCTCTGCCTCAGAGTCCAGCACTGCTTTCAGAATCTATAATCACCCAGGCCATTGTTCCTCTAGCATGGCCATGGCCAGCCACCGGTCCACTTCCCTTTAGTTTCATCCAGATTTGCTTCAGCGATACTGAAATTGGTCCCAATCCTTAAAACCTGCCTGTAGGTTAGAATATCTATATGTGTGCTATATTTTTTACAAGGACACATACAACCACAATGACATATTTCAAGAAATCACCTATTGTATTTTATTGCTGAATATCACCGGTAGTCACTTAAATAACACCCATATGTCAACGAGGATGATACACACATATAAATGGGAGTTATGTGGCCTTGCTCCAAGTCATTTTGACACTTTCTGGCAAGGACACAACCAGCTACCAGGCAAGTTTCCCTAACCAAGCAGCTGCCCATTAGCTGTGCTGTAGACCAGTGGGCAGAGCATGGGACCAACTCTGCCAGGGCCAAGGACTCTGACTTGGGCCAATTTGGACACCCATATCACAGTTACATGCACTTGCTCACTATGGCGAGACCCTATGGTTAAACTCATCCACCAAAAACCCCTTGTCTCCCATCTTTGTCAGCCATTTTCTGGGGAACTGATTGAATAATTTTCCTGACAGTTCCACCGTGACAAAACAAGCATAATTAAAAATAATGGAAGACCACATCACTGTTTATTTGAGCAAAGGTCCAATTATTTGATTTTGGTCAGATGTTGCTGTTGCTCGGCCTGCCCACATTTTAAGGTTAACTGATTTTGAAATTGGGTTGCATCACGCACATAAAGAGAAACTTCACAGATGTTTCTCTAACCTCAAACGTGCACACACTATAGATTTGAAAATAATGGCACATCACACACTATAGGATGTTGTGCCAGAGGGAGGGGCACACAGCTGACATGGTGCAACAACTTACTTAGTAATGCTTTGCGGTGAGAAAAAAAACAAGCAGAAGGCTAAATGAGGTTTGATGAAAAAAATAGTTAGGGACACACAGTCGGCACGGGTTGTCTGTTCCTCAGCGAGAACTGGAGGTGAGATTTCAAGTGTCAGTTGTAATATTTGTCAACAGGAGTATGCTGGCTAACTTTAGCCTGACAGGCTAAAACACTTACATTCTTCACTTCAGTCTCCCTGTAGACTTGTCTCTCATTGGCTATTGTGGTCCAACTCGGCAATCATCCATTTTAAGTCCTAAATATCAAACATGAAAATTATCGGCGGCATCAATGAGTCTGCAAGCTAGATTGGGCCTGTAAACCCCTCTGATTGTCAGGAGGGGTGAATCAAGGATAAACTGGCCCAAAACTCCTGTAGTCTGAACCTGGCTTTAACCGAAATTGCAGCAAAGAGGCAAGAAAGATCAGCATTTTTGCCTACAGTTATCATCTTTCTAATCAGCTGCATTACTGCTAATAAAAGTTAACAGGTCCTGTGACAAAAGAAAATGTTTTCCGTTCGACAATAGACATTTTTGCAATGAGACACTCGGTTCTATGATGATGATACTGTGCTGTATATGAAGACTGCTGTGGCTTTGGTAACTGCAGAGGAAGACGGGTGTGGAGGAGCATTTCGAATACAACCTTTACCACGGTGGAGTCATGGGGTAGGCAGCCTCTCACGCTTCCAAAGTGACTCCATGATGTATCTCGATGTGGGCCACAAGATTAGCTGAGGTATCCGTGTATTTCACTGCTGTTAGGTAGATTCTGCATAAATGTTTTGTCAAGTTTCCCATCTTTCTTATTGATCCAAACTTTCTCACTAAATTTCGTCGCTGTTGGTTAACATCTTTGAGGAAATGAAGAGGGAAGACGCCTGCTGTGCTTGCAGACATGGATTAATACTGCCTGTCTTGCTGTGGTTGGGACTGTGGACAGCTCTTGTCGATGGAAATGGCTAACGAGATGGCAGAGGACATGCTCTGTGGGACAGAACAGTTATTTTGATGTCCAACAAACTTGGAAATATTATTTTGGAAATTTATTTAGCCTGTAAGCCACTGCATATTGTTTTGATCGGTAGATATGGGATGTGTGCAGTGCTTAGATTGTTGAAGGACACTGAAGTGGGTTGCCTAACAAGGATTTTTTTTAATTCATCATCTTTGTATTTGATATTTTATTGTTGAGTGTGAAACAGTGTAACGCAAGGCATTTGCCGTTTCTCTTCCACTTCTTTCAAATTCTTTCATGGACCAGAGACAAAATAAAATGTGCTTACTAAGTTATTGAGAAGAATTTTGCTTTAAGGGTCGTGCGGTCTTAACAACATGCAGAAAAGGTCACACTCATATAACTTCACATATTTTATATCTATGACACATAATCTGCATTTCAGAGTTATTGTGCATTTCATAAAGGTTTATTGGACTGTTTTGAACTAAAAAGGCATGTGTGTTCTTTATATTTTACATCTATGTACACATTAAATATTGTGTTGGCGTAATAAGGACAGTTCATCATGAGCGACACGGTAGCTGCTATCAAACACAGTGTCACAGTGAACAGGAATGGAGAAAAACTTTACCCTTCATGTCTTGTTTGCCAAGCAGTACATACTCCATAAAGGGAAATAAAAAAAAAAAAAGCAACATCTATGAACCTTAACACCTTGGCTTCAAATTTTCACACAAATGCCACAACCCACAGTGTATTCAGAATGAACTTGACACATCATTGCTGCAAATGCACAAATGGACTGTACAGAATCTGCACTTGTATGTGCATGTATGTCTGTTCAAACATGCTCGCGCCTCACACTGCACACTGGCTCGATGTTTACTGTGTTTGCAGGTGCACAACAACAGTATTTCCAAAGAAACAAGGTTCTTTATAATTGTATACAATTTCAAACTTTCCAATGCCATATGTAGTTCAAAATATTCAAACATTTTTTTCTCCAGAATTTCAGCATAAAGACACATATTTCCTCAAAGAACATACCTCAGATAGTCTCTGCTTTTACTGCCCTCTGTTTTATTTATTTATTTATTTTAAGGTAGTGTTGCTGTTGTGTTTATTTCTTATCTTATTTTCTCTAAAAGCTGTGCAATGGAGATTTCTGCAGAAAAACCTATAATCCCATGATGTTACTTTTAACCTATTTTCTATGTATATTGCAATGGCAGTATACATAGATTATATCACTATGCAATATAATTATGAGGTGAATTTCAGAGGGACCATGACAGGCAAACATCAATTTTTTTAAGCTTTCAACGATTTCCCCGTCTTAAAGCCACAGGACCCAATTTTCTCATTAAATGCTAAAGACTTTAAATTTTTGGAGGCAAGTTTTTTCTTGAAAATGATATTTTCCAAGTTGAAGCATTGTGTGTTCAGATAATTTACTCTGAATTTCCTGTGGGACTAGTCTTGACCAGATGGAGAGAGGAGAGCGGTGCATTTTGAGCTGGCCTTGAATACAGCTGGCTTCATGTACCATAGTTTCCAAACTTTTTCCAGTTTTCTTTTGATGTTTATTCTTTCTATTGTTGTTGTCTCTCAGGATTTAAATCTCAGACCCAAAATAAAAGTCATATTTACTTCAGTAAATCCAAGATATACTAAAATCCCTATTTAGAGATTCTTCGGCTACATGTGCAAAACCATGGGCTTGTCCTAACAGCAAGCATAGCGAGAAAAAACAGAATGCTCTCATTATATTCAATAACGTACGGCTGTCCAGATAGACGTGTCAGCTGTTCCAGTAGGCTGCTACTCGCCCATTTTGCTGTTGCTAAAGTCACGTAAATCTTGAGTCTCTAGCAACTTATTGGCCTGCAGTTTGCCTTATGTTTGGACTCGATGTGTGCAGAGCAGACAGCATCGAGTCACGTCGCACAGCTCAGATGCACCGATTCCGTTAGGACAAGATGTATAGCTAATCACATAAACATCCAGATGAGTGACAAATATAGTTAGGCCTAAGGATGAAAAATCGGACATGCCAATTGCCACCTGAGGAGTGAGGTGGAAATCCATGGTTGACGCCCTGTGTTCCCAAGGGGACGAAGAGGAATAAAGAAGAAAGAAAAAAGAATTGCCACCTGAAAAGGTTAGCCAGTAGTTCATTTTAAGTAATACATAACTTTACTGGAAGATGAATAGTAACAACTTTTTTCCATTTAAACTGAGGATTTGTTTGCATTTATAATTACACTCACACAAACACATAATATGTTGTGGGATCCCCTGGGACAATGTTGAATACATTTATTCTCTTCAAAAATGTTTGTGAAGTTTTAATTCATAATGCATAAGAAGGGCTAACATTTGGATCTCAGTGCAGGGGCTGCAATTTGATTAATTGCATAAGTTGCCAATGATGTTTATAGACCCTCACCCTTTAGCTAAGCCATATCATTAACAAGAATTTTCAGCTCAATATAGGATTTTAAAACAAGTTTTACTATCCTATTGGATTGAGTTTTCTACACTCGATGTTATGATCAGGTTTTGGTTTCTTTGCTGTCAAACTCAGCTGGGATTCTGTCTTCTGCCGAAACCTGATTGAAACAGCAGAGAGGAAAAAGAACCCGGAGCGGCGCCCCGTCCGTGCAGTATCGTGTATTATGTCACCTCATTGCTTGTGGCGTGCTTAAATGTCCTAATGATAAGTGTTTTTATGGTTGCACTGTGACCCTTTTGCCAGTGGTAGCCAAAACCTCAACTGGTTATCTTTAAGGTTGACCTTAGGCTAGGGTTAAGGTGTTACTTCAGTTTCTGATTTCCGATATTTGCCAGAATTTCTTTAGGCACCCGTTGGAAAATGTTCCTAGATTTGGTTTTACACTTAGAGGGAAAGATAATAACAGCAGTGATGGCATTTTTACATGCAAGAGAAAGTGAGCAAGATGTTTCCCACTTAAGTGCATCAACATACAGCGTATAACAGGGCTACAATGGATGGCGGTTTACTAAGGCTACTGTTGGTGGAGAAACTAATACCTCTTCCTCTTCTGTGAAGGACTTTTCCCTGTGTGATTGCTGAATGTGGGTGCAAAATAGTGAGTCTACAGGAAGCGAGTGCTCTCAAATTCTAATACCAAAATCTCATGTCTACAGTTGATATTTCATATTTGAGATGGTTCAAATTCTTTCTCTTGCTCCACTCCACTGCAGCGCTACTGGAAACATCTTGACGTGACATCACCTTCTCTGTTTGGCCATTTATTCACTGAAAGAAAAATAAACCACCACAACAACAAAATGGTTCTGGAAAAAGCAAGGTACACAGACAGTTCAGTTTTGACTTATTTATTTAAATAATTGCTTAGTGTTTGTCTTTGAGGTTGAGCGTGAGGTTAGCAATTTATGCAACTTCAACTTTGTCAGGTTTAGGCATGTGGAACAAGTTTATTTAGTATTAGGTCATTTAATTGTGGTTTTGGTCAAGGATTAATAAGAAAAACTCACGGCAGAAGAATTAATAGCTTGAGTTGGATATTAAACCCACATAACCAGATTTGAAGGCCTGTGTGTACTCCGATCCACCACCTTGACCTTCACACTGTTACTTTCCACTGCATTATTTCGCTGCCAAACTACAGTCTGTGTCTACTCCATATAATGATTAGTGGCAGGGAAACATATTGCTGTCACTTTTGTGCACCGTGCACATTATTTTAAGACACTGCTCATTTCATTATTGGAAAACCATGTTGGAGCTAGTCAGTGTTACATCCTCACACTAAACAGTAAAGCATATATTTCCTTCTGTGCTCAGTTAAAAGCTACAGTAAAGCTGGGTCAAAGTTAAAACAAAATGCAAGCTGCACCCATCCTTTCTCCGTTAGCCAGCCTTCTGTGTAACACCTCATACAGCTTATAGCAAATTTTATAATTTTATAGTAAAGTTATTACCTCCATTACATCGGTAATTAATTAATTTGTTGGTTTTAAAGCTAAAAACAGTCAAGAATGGGACAGCATGTGATACCAGTCCTATTTTGACTTCTTATCAGCAGTTGCAATTGTATCTATCACAAGTCGCGTTAGCATAAGAGTGTATAGAGTATGTTTAAGTGGCTTTAAAGTCAAGCCTAACTTGCCTCCATTCATTCCCATTCATGTCCAAAAAATGTGTAAGACCTCTTCTCTTGCAAATACTTGGCTCGCCATAGGTTTGCCAAAGACAGATATGGACATGATCATGGCTGCTAATGAGAAATCAATCAACAGGACTTAGGTCAATAGGTCAGTAGTATGATCATTTAAACTACAATGTTAACTGAAATATGCAATATTTCATTTAAATGTTTTTATTGTAGTCAGTGTGTGTGGAGAAGCTCTTTCTCTGCAGAGAGAAGCCGACAGTGTCTGTTATTTCTCCTGAGTCAAACAATTTGTTTTGCTGGGCATTAAAACTTAAAACTACATGTAAAGAGTTGAGTGATTCAATCAGAACAGCACCTCAGTTTTTCTTCCTCCTGCTCCTCTTTGATTGACTCTTAAACAGCTCCCCTGCTAGCCTCAACGAACGCAGTGAGTTAACAGTAACTGTTATGAAATCCACCATTTTACCGAGCAGTTTTCCTCATTAATCTCATCTAAATATTACATCAGTGGCAAGGCTAGGGCTGGTAAAGCCCTTGAATTTAATATGGAGCTTTAGCTTGCAATTTCTGGGATTTCTCACATCAGTTTTACTACTAAATGCCTCCAAAGCATACATTTTTAGCAGTAATGTTAGCTACATAAACATTTGCTGACATATTGTTGATACCCACTGTTGCTTAGGTTCCAACAAGTGGGATGTTTACCTCATTTACTACATTTAGTGGGTCTTTCAGGGTCCAGACAATATTGTTACCCAACAAGAGCAACTAAAGCCAACCCAGTCCTGATGGAATTGATTACTGTAGAAAAGGCCACCCCTAAAACACAATTTTATTATTATTTTTTTTTATCACAGTTATTGGGTGTTAGGAACTCTCAGATCTTAGTGGTTGATGACAATTGTACTCAAGAATAACACAAAATAACAAAAAAAAACATTTTTAACAGGGTTTACCATCCCTTTGAATAGTTTCCATACGTAACCACAGACCAACTATTTTGATTGCTCTGTCTCTGATTTTAGATGTGAATGAGAATATGTCCATGAATGCATGTACTTTAAGACCAGTTTACATCGAGGAGAAGTCTATGACATAATCCAACTGGGAAACCATACCCAAATTTCTCACCATTGCTTCTCTTGTTTCCAACAGAGAGCTTCGACACGTGAGACACACAGAGGAAATTCAAGAGGCTTTCCACGAACACGCTTGAACAAAAAGAAAGCCAAGAGGAATTTCAGGTAGCATCACCTTTGACTCACTGTATCAAGACCAAAGGATTTTCTTTCTTTTGAAATGCATAAGGTGGTCAATGCTCCTCTATTATCGCATTTCATGTAATCATTTTCCCCTATTTAGGTAGCAGTATGTGTATAAGATTGCGAGTGCTAGAGCGCCCACCGACATTGAAAATAATTTTCTAAGGTCGGTATGGCAACCTTTAACTTTCTGTAGGTTTAAGTTCAGGTGGAGTAAGCTTTCACTCCCACGCTATTGAGTAACTGACATGAATAAAATGTTGTTTACTATTACAAATATCCACCAATCACTGATCTGATTGGAATAGTAAAGATAACACTAAAAAGCCTGTCCACATACCAACTGGAATATATCTATGATGATTATTGGGAAATATTTATTTTTTGGTTTTGCTTCGCAGTCTGTCACCTTGCCAGGCAGGAGGACCATGGCACAAACAAAAGAAAGACTGTGAGTGCCATCCGTGGCAGTTTTATTGTTGTATGTTTAGAGGAAAACAGTTCATAACCGAATGGAATAAAGCCCAAATATATCTTCTCTTTTTTTTATCCTCTCATCTTTTTCTCCATTCCTGTTTTCTTAATCTACCAATCTACTCTCACCTTGCTGAACAAGGTCGGATCACCAATTCAGTCTTCCAAGAACACATACACCCACACACACACACAGGCACACTTACACAGATACACACACACATAATAAACACATACACACACTTCTCTTCCTGCCCCACATGCATACGCATATGAACTGCAAATGACTAGTCCTGATTAATCAATCGGCTAAAACAAATTTTTACAACCCGCCACCTCCAGGGGCGTTACCTCAGGCGGCTGGCGGTCTGCATAAATCATAAATCAGACCAATCTGGTGATTGCAGCCTTGCTCCTGCACCGCCTCTGCCAGGCCTAATGTTATTTCCCTGACTGAAACAGATAATAACAGTAATGATAATAATAATATGCACGTCAAACCCAGCTCATAAATATCAGGACCAATCTGGCTTGAGAGAGGGCACATATGCATGAAACTTTAGGTGAACAAACAAATATTCTCCAAGTGTTTGCTTTGAGTTTGCGCGATACACACAAAGAAACATACAAATTCCACTGGAAGAGAGTTGAGGCATCCCTTACATGTGTGTTTTGCACATTTGTGTATGCTTGCATGTCCCTGTGCGTGTGTCTGTGTGTGTGTTTGTGTGTCCTGATAGCATGTATGAATGATGACTTTAGCAACTATGACCCCCACTCATCACCCTTCCATGCATATAAAAACAGCCTACTGCTTTAATATCCTCATTTAATGACTAGGCCCAGCGAAAGACCATTAACGTAATGACATCGCACCGGCCATCTCTCTCACACACACACACACACACACACACACACATACACACACAAGCACGTTAACCCTTAGCAGTGATGTCCTCTTCTACGACTAATAAGCAATGAATTAGCTTAGAGGTGAAATGTTTTCCTTTATTATGCTTATGTGAGTGCAGTTATGTCTTCATTTTGCATACATGCTTGTGGGCATATGTTTGTGCACGTGTGTGTGTGTGTGTGTGTGAGTGTGTGGGTACGTGTGTGTATGTAACAGCAAAGGAGTTGGGGGTTGCAGTTTCATCTTACTAATTCAAGGACAGTTCCTAATCATGCAGAGTGAATACACCGAGACATTACAGGAACATGTATGCATTAACCTCTTGCATATTTACGTCCTAGGCACACATACAATCGTACGCACACACTCACACACACACACGCGCGCGCTCGCAGAGGCATGCACACAAACTGACTACACACAGAGCAATTTGTAATATTGAATAGCTGACACAGGGAGATTTCATAATCTATTGACAATGTCACAGCATAGTCATGCAAGGCGGTGGTGCTATTGATGAACACGGTATTGGTCTGTCATCTGTGTTCCTCCGTCTGGGCTGATGTAACCGGGTGCAAACAGCCGATCCAAGGCCACCACTGATGACATCACAGCACCCATGGGGGCTGAGGGCTCCTTAATCCCGGGCTTTTCCTGCCGCGCTCGAATTATCCACTGACTAATGAAAGGATTTCTCTGTTATTAATCATCAAATGACACAGACAACCAAGAGATTTTTTGGTCTTTATTGTGAATGAAAACCGACAGTACACACATTTACTCATCACATTAGGTGATTAGAGAATTGCACATTAATGTCATTGCAGGTTTGCTCAAAGTTCAAAGAGATGACTATGCAGTAAAATTAAAGCAAGAGGGAAAACAATGTTTTAAGGAGCGGTACAGAGTGTGGGAAAATGTTTTTTTTACGACGCATATGATGACACTGCATTTTCACATACGCGACGCCCTAACGCGCACGCTGACGTGTGAAAATACACACGCATGCATTCATGAGTATTCTGATGTACACACGAAAAGGCAAAAGCCAAATCAGACAGAGATGAAGTCATTACAATACGCCGTAATCATCAAGGCGAGTTTACAGGAGTATACCAGTCTATTAAAAAAAAAACAAAAAAAAACAACAAAACTCAATTGCGAAAAATCAAGTGCGATGGTGTTCAGCAGTGCCATATCGTAAACAGTTCATCATTTTAATCATAGAGTTAATACTGTCGATATACCATACAGTACCTCGGGACACAATTCCCCCATGGTGGCAATAATTACAAAACAGGAACACCCAGGATTCCTATTCCCTCTCACATACACACACACACACACACACACACACACTCAGGATATGTCCCAAACCCAAGGTAGCTGCCTGCTGCTTTGCTGCCTAGTCAGACAGTGTCCTTATCAGG
>OMLB01018277.1:15000-18097 GCA_900302555.1 Myripristis jacobus | reverse complement strand
TCCACTAGTACCGACTCGGCTCGACTCGGCGCGGTTTGAGAGCTTTTCCATTAGGTGGTAGTACCTGCTAGCAGGTCCCATTTTGGGACCTACTCAGCCGGGGTTCCAAGCGAGCTGAGTCGAGCTGAGTCGAGCCGAAAATGTGACGTGAACGCCGTGCAGGCAGCTGATTGGACAGGGAGTGACGAGAGCGACTCCTGCACGAAAACAAAACCCGACATTAAAAAAACAAAAACAAAACGGCAACAGCGACCGTGCGCATTGATCGTCACTGAAGTTGGCAAAGTCGGAAAATGGCAAACAAACCGATACCGTGGTCAAATGAAGACGTGGAGACTTTTCTGTGCCTGGTGGCGGCCCAAAGAATCCAGAGGGAGCTGGACGGTGCGCCGCCTTGTTATGACGACTCCACCCACGGCGAGGTGCTACTCAACTGTAATGGAAAACCAACCAAACCGTGTCGAGGCGAGTAGAGGCGAGCTGAGTCGAGCCGAGTCGAGCTGAGTAGTTACTAGTGGAAAAGGGGCATAAAACATTTGACAGCCCAAAGAAAGACCTTACCTTTTTTTGGTGATGGTTTCACTTCTGCTGGTCTGTCTACACTTTTCTTTGGGACATCAAAGGCATTCCTCATCTGGGATACTTTCAGACTTGAGCTCTGCTCTACCAGTCGAACTTGAGTTTTGGCCCCTTCAGGTTTGGACCAACCCTGTTGTCTGAGCCCCTGGTGCATTTGATTTGTTTCTTTGATGATTTCAGCCACAGGCTTGTAGCAACCCTCCTCACTCTTACTCTCTTCATCACTACTGTAAGGACTTATATGTCTTTGGGTAGCATGGTTACTATGGTCTTTATGACCGACCAATGTACTGACTGTGTCAGATGGGAGCTCAGGGCTGACAGCTCTTGTCCCTGAAAAGCCACTCTTTGGCAGATGAATGTCATCATCTCCTGTGACCTCAGGGAAGGGTAACGTTTCTGTGGAGGGAGATGGATTTTGGATTTTTTTTGCAACAGGCAGAGGTGGGCTTTTGTTTCTTGTCCGTCCCTCTATGAAAACACTTTCCTGCAGCATGTCCAGGTTTTTTTGCTCCTTGTTAGGAGACAGCTTTTCCACACGCATACAATAGTCAAAGTTGATGACATCTCTGTACCTGTTATCACTGTTTATCCGCTTTTGTTCCCCGGGGCCAAGATTGACTGACAGGCGTCGTATGTTGGATGGTATGATATAAGCTCCCGTATCATCCCACAGCATGCACATGTCCTGATTAGGTAAAATATCACATGAGTTGTTTTTGTTAAAATGAAACGTGTGTCTCCTTTTGACCTTCTCCTCACAATGCAGAGACTCTTTGCTTCTTCTCTGGACACCAGAGGAAGACTGTAATTGTGCCGTTTTAAGCTTGATGAATGGGTTTTTAGGCTTTTTTGGGACAGGTGGAGGTGGGCCTTTAACTTTTGCCTTTTCTCTTGGCATCAAATCTTCTAGGGAGGCACATGAGGTTGACGTGCCCTCTAGCAGTAATGTGTCTCTCTCAGACAACAGATGAGATAAAGTTGATGTGGTGAGCTCACCCTCTGTCTTTACTCTGGTATTTTGTATCTTTCCATCATAGTCTTCATATACTGACAGAGAGGGAAAAGGAATTGAATCGTGCTGTTCAAATGAACATAAGGGATCATTTTGAAGTTGTGACACTTCAGAGTTGGGGGTCTGGGTGTTTGAAGGGTGAGAGTCGGCTGCAGTGTGTGCTAGGCCATTCTCTTCCGTGGTGCACAATCTCAGACTACCTCTGATTTCTCCTTTAGCCCTCTTAGAGACAGCACCAGCAAACCTGCTCTGATGGAACTGATCAGTTGCCTCTTTTTGTGTGGCAGCTGCAGCAAACTGACTCTTTTCCAAGCATGCTTCACACTTTGCCCTGTTGCATGCGATCTCATCAGGCTCATTGTGTATAGTTAACCGAACTGCATCGTCCACATCATCAGCACACTTACTAATTCTTTTAACTGACCCAGCACTGTTTTGTTGTTGTGAACACCTTTCTTCGTTGATGTGAGCAGAAAATCGCCCGTTGTTGTGGGTGTTTGTGTACTGCTCCCTCTTGTCAGTTATTCCACTCCTAGTTGTCTGAACATGGCCAGCTCCAGTCTGACTGACTCCTTTAAGCTGACACCTGGTGCCTGTCACTTCAGCCAAATGTTGGCCCATTACACTCTCTGTACAGGCTGTGGCTGAGTTTATAACATGTGTTTGAACACTGTCAGCTGCGACTGAAACTGTCTCAGTTTTCCCTCTGCTTTCCTTCCCATCATTCTTTTCTTGTAGAGTGTGGCTGTAACAGTTTTCATCCCATTGGCTTCTCTGGAGTTGATCTCTGGAGTTTCTGTTGCCAAAAGAAATCTTACTTTTCCCATTAAATGATGACCAAGTCTCGTCCTTCTCGAGCAACACAAAGTCATCCTCATTGGTGGGATCAGATGAAGTTGTCAGCCCCCTTATTTGTATCCTGTCAGTCAGATTGTGAGAACCCAACTCGCTGTGGTTCTTCTGTGATTTCTTCCTTTCTTCCTGTTCTTCCATGGCAGCCTCATTATTGGCTGTAGCCATACTCTCAGTGGCTCGCTGTGTGTTTATGGCAGGCTCTGAGGGTTGTGTGGTCTCTCCAGGACTGCAGATAGTTTTTGACTCCTGTGAAGTTTGAGTGACAGTCCTGCTCTCTCTGTCTCCACCCACCCTTCCTTCCATGGTGTACAGAGGGTGCTCCCCCTGACCTGGAAGAGGTCCGATTGGCTCCCCAGTTTGGGGGTCTGTGCAGACAGGAGTGTCTGTGAGCTCTTCTAGTGGTTCAGTGGCTAGGCTGCCAACACTGATCCTACCGGTGCTCTGAGCTGTCACATAACTGCTGTTGCTGCTGGCCCGATCTCTGGTCTCAGTCAGGCCATCTTGTTCCACCCTGAACGTCTGTTGGGTCTTTCCCATTTGCTGAGCCCAGTCTGAAACATTGCCGGGCTCCCTCTCATTTTCTGGCATCTTGTCCAGCTTCTGGCCCATTCTCAGTGTCTTCTTGTATTACTGGGGAAACACAGAAAA
>OMLB01018277.1:0-10000 GCA_900302555.1 Myripristis jacobus | reverse complement strand
AGACTCTGCAAAGTCTGCAATACATTATGATAGAGCTAAGGCCAAGGTTAAGGCACTTAAATACAAAAACAAATTCAATACATGACGCAAACAACCATACGTAGTGCAGTGGTCTGGGGATTCACGGAGAGGCGCTAGTCATTAGTGGGTAGGTGATGACAGCACTTGTGATAAAATCTCCATCATATGAATTTCAAACAGCCTATCCAGGCCCCACAGTCAGGAGCAGGAACATACTGAGGACAACTGGTTTAGTCCGGGTCATATTGATATCACAGACATTGACAAGATAGGCCAACATGTTGCCAGGTTTGTATGATTTTAAACTTTTGTAACCCCAACATTTCCCATCCTGATAAGTGCTAATTTCAGTTTCAAAGAGTTGCTGTCAATTAAAAATGTGCTCTATGTGTCATACATTCTATCATGCTCATGTAGCCACCAGTAAAAGGAGATCCTAAACCCAAGGTAAAACCAAATGTACATCTAATCTGAAGAATCTAATCTGGAGAAACCCCATGTGTTCTCTGGGGTCTGGTCAATGGAGGAGGAACAATGAATCCATTATCTTTTGTCTGTTTCTTCAGGTTGGCTATCCAATCAAAAATCTACAGTAAAAACATGCATTAACCTCATGGCCAAAGATAGTTAAATAATTTGCATTCATTCTTTGCAGTTTTCACATCTTTCCAAAGCACTCATATCTTATCTATGTGCTAATAACATGTGTGTGCGCGCGCACACACACACACACACACACACACACACACACACACACACACACACACACACACACACACACACATCATTCAGTGTTATTCTAGCACATCCAGCGTGCCGTTTTCACACACCAACAAACAAAAAGACTGTCAAGCAGAATTATACCCTGTGACAAAGAGACTTCGGATTGGTGGCACAATTTCTCTAAACTGAATACAATACGCCTCTGAACATATAACAAAACAAACAAACAAACAAAAAAAAGCAAATAGAGGAAAGAACTTCAGGAAACACTGACTGAGTCCAGTGGTGGCATAGTCAAAGTGGAACAACCTGTTAGCACTGAGCTTTTTACACTTGTGGTCAGAATTACTAGCACATCTTACAATTTTGATGATAGGTCAGTATTTCTGTGAAATTTACACTAAATAAATAGATAAAAGATAAAAGAAAAAAAAATTCAGAATCTCACAGTATAAAAACAGGAAAATGAATTATTTTAGTGGCTACTGCAAATTCAATGGCAATAACAAAAATTAGACATTTACTTTAACAATCAGTGCTATGAGAATGTGTTATTACTATCTCATAATTTGTTTTAGAATCAGAATACTGAAGCTGTTATAATAATAATAATAATAATAATAATAATAATAATGAACTGCAAGTTATGCCAGTAATTCCTGTCAAGTTTAACTGTCTTGACTTCTTTGGATGCCTTCTAGAGAAAATAAAGTGTATTCCTAAGAATATGCTTAGTTTAAACTGTGAGACAAGAATGAGATTCTGTATGTGTAGTGGATAACAGTTCATTCCTTTTGGATCTATTTTTGTCTTGTTTATTCTTGGCTGCTTGTGTTGCAATGCTAAAGCCAAGACACTAATGACAGCAACCCCCTGCAGAGTGCACAAGGATACAGCTGGAGCACATTAGACAGTTATTAGTGATTGATGTTGGCATGAAGTCATTAAAACTGTATAAATGTATACATGCAGATGTAGGCCTGAATCTGAAATATGCCTGTGTAAAATAAATGACAGCTGACAAATTGTATTGTACCAGAGAACAGTAACAATAGTTCTGACATCAGAAAAAGAGGTGTCTATGGCTACTGGACACTAGAGTTGCACTCTAGAGTTGCTGCATCTATACATGAGCAGTGTGACTTTTCAAAGATTTTGTAGGCAAGGGTAGCTTACAGTTTTTTAGCATGTAAGTAGTACAAGCAGCCTACCTAGGTGAGTAACATGAGAGCCTCTTCCATATAATTCACTTCCCAAAGTAACACTAAGTCAAAAAAGTAAGAGTAATGGATCAGCGGAAACATTGTGCTTGAGGTGCTGTATTGATGATCTGGACTTGGCAGCATGATATGGCTTTGTTTACAGCTGGTCAGAAAAAAGACTACGGGTGGTTTTGTGATCAGAAAGGATCTGAACAAGAGTAGAAAAAAACTGTGACTTAAGCTTACTGATTCTCTCCTGTACATCCTCTAAGAAAGGAAAAGCTTTTCAATGTTCTTTTCATTCTTTCCTAACAACCACAGCATGCATAAGAAGCAGGGTTAGGTTCAATTCAGTCAAATTATGATTAATTTGTGATCAATGATTGTACCATACATGGTCTGTTACTGAACAGCAGTTTGAATATAACAGCTTTTCATGCCAAATGCTTGAATTTGAAGAAATTCCACTTCCCGAACTGACTGAATTTGATGTGAATTGAAGAGAAGCCTGATAAGAAGTTTTCTGTTCTGAGCATAATAAAGACATGTTGTGTAACACTGGGAATTCATGACAGGAACAAACTGAGTGCTTTGAAGACATAATTATATTAGTGTCATACTTGAATGGAGGAGGTCAGGGTGAACCAGTCACTGAGGCAAGTCAACAAAACAGTCTTTGACCAAAACAGTCTGAGATGCTTGTCCGAGGTACAATACTTTACCAAGAGGCATAAGAAGGCTCACATCAAAAGTCTTTTTTAAATTATTATGTTTTATATAACCCTTCCTGTGATGCAAAAGCAGCTGTAGCAAGGTAAGTGTAAGTGAAGATAAGTGAGGAATCAATTATCAGTGGTATTATGAGGAGATACTGAATGCAATCAGAGGCTCATCTGCAAACATACATTAAGCTCCTTAATGAATACTGTTGAAGATGTAGATTAAAAAAATCATACAGTACACTGACAAAAGTAAGTTACTCCAGGTAATTTTTCTTTGTCAAAATCAAAGTGCTAGCTATAGATCTTTTAGGAGTCAGAGGGAAATTACCCAGCTGTCCAATATTCACAACAACCTAGTCTTATAGACCAAACACTGTCTTCTCTATTGGGAAAACACTAAACCTGTCTGTTAAGGGGAAAATGGCAGCAAACACACAGCTCCAGGGTGCTGTGGGGAGATCTGAGTTGCCTCCAGGTGTGGTGGGATAGGTGTACTAAACAGAGACCATCTGAGCCTCACCCAGACCTGACAGACAAGCTGAGGACACAGAAACATGCTCAGTGGAAAATAAAAGGTCTTCCAACTTGGCCATGGAATGCTGAAGCCTGGAGCATGTGATTAGGAAAGCCAGCCCCGTCTGTGTCTCAGTCTCCTGGGTGTGCTAGCAGATAATGACTGGACACCCTCAGCAAAGATAGAGAGGGCCTTGGCTGCTGGTGACAATAGAGCTGTGTGGCCGAGACTTGAGGGCGCAGGTCAGAGCAGAGCGTTGTTTCTGGTCAGAGCAGAGTACAACACTCCGTTAGCAGTCATCTAGAGGTCCATAGCTGTCATGGTGTAGCTGGTGGAGGCAGTGGCCTCCTCCTCCTACCCAACACCCATCCCACCTATGCTCAGGCCTCTTTATTAAGGCTGGGGCCCTACTCAGAGCTGGCCCTCCGTGGCCAAGCCTGACAGCTTCTCTAGCTCCTCTGCCCTCTGTCGCACCAATTCCAGACCAAATTCAAGGCCCAGTGCTGGCATCTGGAGCTGCACCTCACCACCAGGGGACTCCATCTCTGCACTATGCTGCAGTTTTATACCTTCAGCAGAGGCCAGTGCAGGTCCTTCTCCCTCCAGGCCAAGTTTCAGTAGAGTAAGGTCTGTGATGGCCCCTGTACTGTTCTCACTTGGTACCTGTTCTTCCACTTCATCCACCTGTGGCTCATCCATGTCCTCTGTCTCCAGTGAGCAGCGGTCACGAGGTAACTCTTCACAGCTCATGGGTGACATCAGTTTCTGGCGGTAAGCCTCCAGGCGGGCTAGTGGGACGCCTGGGGCACAAGTGGCACAGTGACAGAGATGAGTGCAGGCCTGGACCAAGCTGGGTGGGACAACAGCAGGGGCAGGTACAGATGACAGAATCGGGGTAGAAACAAAATGGGTCCCAGGTGGGTCTATGGATATGAAAGGGACTGTGCAGTGGCGGGCGGGATTAAGGCGGTGGGCACGGCCTCCTCCTGGGCGGTCACACCGCCGCCCTTGTGGTAGACGCATGCAGTCTTTGCAGGACTGATAGGAGGGCTTCACTTTGAAAGGGTTTCCTGTGCTAGCACTGTCCTAAACAGAGTAACATTGGAAGAGAAAACATGGTCAATCACAGTGTAACTGTGGGCAACAGTGACATGCAGAGTGATGAAAATGCTGAGTTAATCACATTATAAAGTTATGGTTCTGAGATCAAAACCATTCTAAAATAGGCAGTGAAACGCATAACATGGCTTTATAACTGTTGATGCCAGTATGCTATAATTAGTAATTAAACAGCAATGTGTTCTCGACTCACGTCGAAGGCTGCAGGGCAGCTGCGCTTGGCAGCCAGGCGGTTGCTGTTGTTGGTGTTCAGGTTGGCTAAGCCTAACTGGCTTTCCTCCTTCCTCTCTACATCCTCTCCCACCTTCTTTCCATCTGAACCTCCAGGTGTTTGAGCCAGGGCTGCCATCTCAGCTTCCTCTTTCTTGGCCTCCTCCTCATCCTCTTCTTCTAAAGTACTAAACTCAAGCCTCAGTCTCATGTCCTCCAAGGGGTCAAGACGCCCACAGGTTTGGGCGGCTGTCCCCTCTCCAGGCAGGACCAAATGTGCCATGGGAAAACCCTCATCCTCAAGTAGGGCATCCCGCTCCACATCCTCAATCTCAATAAAAACCCTTTCCATACCGAGCAGTGGTGGACCCCGCACTGGGGTGGAGGGCTCACTGTCCAGTGCAGAGTCTGACAAACGTCTGAAGTAGTAGTTGTAGTTGAGAGGGTCGAGGGGTTCCACCTCTAGACCCATACCCCTGCAGGGAGAAGCCCCACAGCCACCCCAGGCTTCTTCCTCCTCTTGGGAGGAGGCTCTGAGCTCTGGTGTCTCTTCCCCAGGGACGTCTAGACCAGTACAGTGGCCTGAAGCTTGCAAATCTTCAGAGGCCTCCTCATCTGCCTCTGGCCTCCACAGCTTGTTGTGGCGCTGTTTACTGTGACCACAGGAAGAAAAAGGTTGTTTACATGTGAAGGCTGTGAGAGATCTTTCTTTTTAGGAATAATATAGTTATCTCACTTAGTCTACTACACAGTAAACCTTTGAAAAGTGAAAAACCTTTAAAAGAACTTTCAGTTTCCCCTTAACATAAGCCTTTTGCTGGCCTGATACTGTGCATATCCAGACATCGTGTGTAAACCCAAGTGAACCCATAAACTTGCTTACCTTGCATCCAGGATGCCCTCGTACTCTGCTAGCTGTCTCATGAAACCAGCATTTGGCTGAGCTATACTCCGTTTCTGCTTGACAAAGTTGTAGGCTTTCTCCAGAGACCAGCCATACTCCTTCATTGCATAGGCAATAACTGTAGAGGCAGACCGGCTAACCCCCATCTTACAGTGGACCAGGCATTTGGAATGGTTCTTCCTATTGGGCAATAAACAAATTTATTTATATCTCATTTATGTATTTGGTTAATGATAGGACAGAGAGTTGAGTTTTAGTTCCTTCAAAGGCCAACCATATTACATCTGCTACTGAGTTTTAGACATCTGTTGGCAAAATTTGACTTTCTGATCAGCAGATAAGTATCTTTCATGAGCAGTTATGGACTCTTGAAAATCAAGATGCAGTCGTGCTTTTGAAAGACAACACAACGCTAAGACAAACAGCCCTGATGTCCTCAGCAGTGTGAAAGTTTAATATGTTGATGCTTTTTCCCAGTGGCTAACAGCACCTTTGAGGCACTGATAATGTCAATAAACACCAAAATATAAACGTTGGCAAGCCAGAGCTTTTTCCATACTTTGTTTTAGTGCTGGCTTAGCTAGGAAATGGCTAGCCATGTTACCAGTGTTGGGGATAACATGCTACAATGTATTATTGTAATCACATTTCCTCTAACAGAGTAAAGCATTTTTGTTTAAATTTCAGTGTTAACAATATAGTTACTGAGATATAAGTCATTACTTGTGTTACATTCTTCTCTTCTCTTTGACCTCTTTATTGGTGTAATATTTATTTACCAATTTTATGCTGTGTGTTATTCTACATTCATGTTATGTTATATGAATAAAACACATATGAACAAGCTGACAAAATGATAAATACAATTCAGAAAGTTTAATGCTGTAGACTATCTTTATTTACAAATTTGTTTAATGTCTGTCATTATTTAGCTGGTAATGTGGAATTAGGTCTACTTAATCATTAGTTTTGTTTGCCTGGCCGGGCACTGTGAGGCTTTTTGCAGTGCACAGTACAAATTACAATATGCTTCCTTGTACACCAGCCATTACAGCATTGGTCAAACAAGCATCAAACAACTTGAGGCTGGTGTACATCCACATACCAGAAAGTAGGCTGCTGATTTCCTATCTATACGGGCTAAATTAAAGCATTAAATTCAATATTTTGAGCAATACCTTTAATTGTTGCAACAATGCTGTGCAACTACAGCTCTTCTTCACAACCACAGCATGCAGTTTTTAACCCCGTCTATGATCTAAAAAGCATATGTGAACTTTATTTTGGATTAATGTGTGGGGTCTCACTTGGCTTTGACAATGAAGTTGTAGGAGTCATTCCAGTGGGCCAGCAGGTCAGTGGCCTCCTCATCATACACTCGGATGTTGTGGTAGGAGAATGTTCCCGGAAAGAAGTTGTCAATCTCTCTGGTTACATTTAAGATGTAACCCACTCTGCAATCAGAACAAAAACACGCTGCTCTTTCAACAACAGCTTTTCTCCTCCCATGCTAAACAAAAGAGGAGTTAAACACAAAAACCTAATTAAAATTAATACTACCACTACAGCAGCAAAACAAAATAGACGCGCTGAATGTGGACTCATCTAAAGCTGTATTAGTGAATAAATTAATTTCTGATTAACAGAGTGATTTATTTTGTCTTACTGAAACCTGGCTGTGTCATGAAGAATATGTCAGCCTAAATGAATCCACTCCCCCATATTGTGGAGTTGCAGCACTCTTTGACTCAAGCCTAATAATTCACCCCAGGCCCAAACTTAAACATAACTCATAACTCAAACAAAGCCTTGTGCTTAGTCTCTCACACCCTGTTCTATTTGTTATAGTTTTTATGAAGCCTAGTCCTTAGTGCAGATAAAGTAATTATAGCTGGTGAATTTAATATTCACGTAGACAAAGATAATGATATCGTAAGCACTGTGTTTATGTCATTACTACTGCTTTTTCTATTTTTCTTGAAAAATTCTACATTCCGTGTAACCCTTTTGCTTTTTTGATGGCATGTAGTTTCAGCTAGCCTGCTGGTTCTTCCTTTACTTTCAGCCGATTCCACTTCCAGCCAATGGATAGTTTGTAAGGCTAATCCTAATTAATTTAGCACAATGTATTATTAATTCACCATTAATTTATCAATTTGTCATAGAAACCTCTGCTTAATACACATAGTTGATAATAACTGGATGCAAAAAAATGTTTGTTTTATTCCCCCTTTCCCTCTAAAACATCTTGGAGGCCACATGAGAAGTTCTCATGGCCTGATTTGGGCCACAGGCTGTATGTCTGACATTTCTGTTTTAGAAAGAATTCCACTGGCCTGCCACTGTCATAAACACACTGCACACCATACTCTTCACTTCCAAAACCCCCATGTACATTTCATTTTATTTTTGAAATCTAAGATAAATATAATTAATTAAGCTTGGATTTGTGTTTGTTGTGGTCTTTGAAAATGCTCTCAATGATAAACAGCTTGTTTATTATGTACAATGTGCATCCTGAATAACTAATTAAAATAATTTGTATTTCATAGACAATCAAAATAGGAAAGTGCACCAGATTTAACTTTGTGTCATATCTTGTTCAGGCTGTCATCCAGAAAATGTACTGTGACAGCTCGTTCATTAAATGAATAAATCATAGTACTCACCCACAGTCCTGTAATTCTTCAAGGTTTGAGGCATTCCACTCAGAGCCCTATGAGGTTGAAGAAAAATACAGCAACTTTTTCAGAATAAGGGCAACTAACTGAAGAGCGGTATGTTCAGAGCACAGTGTGACAGTATGTGGACAGATTAATGTTAAAGAAAGGTAGCATGAACTAACATGAGAAAAGAGGAAGGTTCTTACCAAGTATACGTGGTCAAAGATAAGTGTGGCCTTGTCCATCTGACCCAGAATCAGCAGCATCTCATTGTCTATGAACTCCTTATACTCTTTTAGGTTACAGCTCATATGTTGCTCTAGCTCGTTACGGATCTGTGGAGGAGAGCAACACATTCATAGTTCCACGACCAACACAGTGATTAATGGAGAACCACAGAATGACGGAAACTTGCAAAACTGTTGGGCAGTTCTCAAAATAAATATTTGAAAAAGCCCTGAATAGGTTTGCCTCAGAACAATATCTCATCATTTTAGTGGCTCACTGATGAAATATGGGTATTTCAGTAGACAATACTAATGCAGATATCTAATGCCTATATTATGTTTTTTTGTGCATCTGACAGCATACAACAATTTAATGATAACAAATGAGCCACAAAATTGCTGAGCATAAATGAACATTTATTTAAGCCAAATGTTATTGTCTGCCTTGTCTCATAGAGTACTTATTTTAACTAATAAAATGTATCAACTAAATGAATGTCCACAAGTAATCAAAAATAAACTATAAAAAAACAGACATGAATGAAAAATAAATACACTTTTAGTGCACTAAACAACAGCATTTATCAGCAGATAGCAGCATCTCCTTGTTTCTGCAAGATAATGCAAACTTGTAAACTTACATAAATAAACAAAAAATACATAAACTAAAAAATACTAAAATTAAAAAAATAAACTTGTTTTTGGTCACAATGAACACTTATTTAACACCAATGTATTATTCCCTTGAACACAGAAAATACTGCATTGTCTTTGTTTGCTTAAGATCTGCACTTTACTATAACTAGTGACTTTTCTCTCTCTCTCTTTTTTTCTGGGACCCTAGAAGATATAGAAAAAATGATTATAAAACAAGTGAACTCATCTTTGAGGTGCTTTGGTACATACCTCTTTAGAAGTGACGTTCTCCAGATCTTGGAACATCATGATGCTGCGTAGTTTGGCTTTGATAAGACACTCGGTTCTCTCTCGCTCTGTTGGCCTGTGCACAGACAAGTCACACATCCACACTGCCATCTGAATGAAAATTAACATGACAATGTTTGTAGACTTTGTACATGTTTAAAGAGCTAAAAAGAAGGGGAACTTGCTGGATATTAAATAAACCAGTAGGTGCCATTTCTTCTTCTGCTGGTCGCTAAAGATGCATTCACACCATGAATGCTGAGAGTGGCTTATTTTAAACACTGGAGCATTTGTTCCTTGACTGGAGTTTATTTGGCCGAATGAGAACAATGCAATGAAACCCAAATGGCACTCGGTATACACACAAAACACCTGAAATAAATCTCAGTCCTTATCCAAGCAAATTGTTAAGCAATTGTTTGGTGTGAGAACATAATCTGAAACAAATATGGAAACAAAACCAAAAGTGTTTCAAGGAGGGGCACATGGAGATGGATGTTGCCAGCTTGATAGGCAGCAGTTAACTGGGGACAAATATTAACCGGTACTGATGCTCCTATTTACCTTTCTTCATGTTTTCATGCCTGCTATAAATAATCTGAAATGATAAATTTGTGCAAAGAATGCTGGCAAGTCCATCATGCTTAGCTAAAGTTAAAGGGACTGGAGTCAGAATGGTTTTGACTCCCCCTGCTGTTGAATTGTGAATATTACAGGATGACAGGTTAACCAAACCTGCCTTCTCAAATAACTTTTTTAATTTAAAAAAAA